>NQII01007915.1:0-74524 GCA_002778355.1 Clitarchus hookeri | reverse complement strand
GCCAGCTTTGGGACCTTGTGCTCAAGAAGAGAACGCTTTGAAGGCACCGAGTGGTTTTCCACCTGGATTCCCACCATCCCCAGTGATTTCATCGATGACTTCGTCAATGTGAATTGAAGATGGAGTTGATCACTCCGCATGTCTATGAATTGTTAACAAACTGTTTAATGTAAATTTCTACGTATATCCTGAAATCTATCCTATGTATGAACTTATTCTCTACTCTTCAATATTATTTTGTGTCCACATATACTTCTGTTTATGCTTACTGTTTGAAATTTTTTGGTGAAGATGTTCAGAAACTCGTTTCCTGACAACAGGTTTTGGGGTGGTGGTTGCGACGCCAGCCTCGTCGCGCCTTACGTCTTTGATATTTAAACTCTGCGAGGTGTCTTTCTCTATGCTTGACTCAGCTTCCCTCCCGTTTACTCCCCTGATTACCCTCCCTTAGTTTCCCCTCCTTGTGCATCATCATTTTTTTTGGTAAAGTGGGCAAGTTAATATAAGTTGTTGCACACACTGTGCCAGAGCTTATACATATTCTACGCCTAGCCTACAACTACGAGTCGGGACATGCAGCAAAAATCTATTAAACCATAAGGTAAACTTGGGTAGCAGACAACACTAAACAGTACACGTTAAAACAAACTGAAGCACGCAGCAAAGCTAGAATTTAGTTGAACCAAAACCATACTTAAGCAGGCGACCAAAACCACAATTTAGAAAAAGACTAACTCACTGCATACCCAACACTACACAAAGTTACGCCACACAATTATTAAAAACACTCAAGCAGACCCAAAAGACAAAGCTGCATCCACAACTCACCATTTCATGTTCCTCCACATTACAGCTGCACATGCAAAGAAACAAGTTTAAAGTGCCTCAACATACTCTAAAACAAGTTTACCACCTCCGCCTCTTGTATATGTCAACAACAGAACCACTGCCAGTTATCTAGATGGGCATCCATGTTCTTTGAAGCCACTCATATCAAAAGGTAATATAGTTTAAATACTATGTGTCCTTTGCATGCTGAATTAAGATTTGCGGTTATGCTACCCTTCCGTACAGTACAGTGTTGCTGTAAACCAAACTGAAATAACAGTTTGTGCGCCCTCCTTTGTTAGCGTGCTTCAATGTCTCTCTTCAGCACTTGGCTGTAAATACTTTATATATCAATACCTATCGGTGAACAAAAGCTGTTGGTTCAAGATAATGCTTGTATGGTCAGCACACACTATACGCACATCAGAACATGGAATTGCTATTGCATTACACGAAAACTGTGCACATTATGGCTGGCAGGAATCATGAAAGAGCTACACGATACCTTTTTGGAGGCAACTGGGAAAAATGTTCTCCCCCANAATTATGGCTGGCAGGAATCATGAAAGAGCTACACGATACCTTTTTGGAGGCAACTGGGAAAAATGTTCTCCCCCAGAAAATCCAGTACCAACACCACCACACCGACAATCTGCACTCGTGAGACCTGCTAGCACCGTGGTGTTAAGTATAAATGGACAAGGGAGCAACTGGAATGGATCTTGACAGAAGGTGCGACTAACACTTGATGATTGTCAGAGCAAAGTGTACAGGGAGTAGAGTAATATAATTCATAGAGACCTGGGAATTTTGCAAGTTAATTTGACAGCAACGCTACACTTGACTGTTCTGCACACACCCCAGGCAGTGTCATTTGTTCATTCACTGGTGCCTTCATGGCGATCACTTCACACCATGTGCCAGGTTGCATGTGATTCTCTCGGTCTCTTTCTACATGTGCATTACTGACTCTCAGTCTTGCAGGATATGTCGGAAACGGGAGGCCCAATCACAAAATTAAAAAGAAAATACAAGTATTAAAAAGTCTATCGTAGCTGCTTGAAATCGCTAAATTCCCGAGTCTATAGTAACGCATGTCCGGTACACAGTCCCATGGGTCCAGCAAGAAGGCCGACGACATACTTTGGGCTAGTATTATGTATGGACATCACACACTTCTCGCTGCCACTTAGGTCAGCTTAAGGGCACTGTCTGACTGGAGGTATTCAGTGTGTTNTATGGACATCACACACTTCTCGCTGCCACTTAGGTCAGCTTAAGGGCACTGTCTGACTGGAGGTATTCAGTGTGTTTGAGGCCTAGAAGTGTGGGAAAGCTAAGGGTGACTCACGTATGTGTTATGTTGCCAGCAATAGTAACTGATATGTGCTGGAAATATTTATTTTTCCTAAACTTTTGATAATAAATATAATTTATTCAATATTTGGAAGTTTGTAATAATAGCAATTTGTGTTTATTTTATATATTTTCAATTTTCAAAATTTATAATTTCGTTTCAAGTAGTTTGACAGCAGCAATGATCATCATAAAGTGGTGTAACACCTTTTTATTTTACCAGGAAGCTAAGGACACGTAGTTGGCTAATGTAATATGGTGTAACATAGAAAGGATAACAAAGGGTCGCGTTGTCACGATACGAGATACACGCCCATGTTGCGAGGGGTGTTTGTGATATTTTTAGATATGACCACATCACACAATGCCCTGATTGGGTAGTTTTCGGTGGTGCAATAAAGTATTCAAAACATACTTCTTGTAGGCACGACCATCGTCTTAAAACATAACATGGTGGATGCTTGAAGAGGGCAAAACGTGCGAGTCACGACTGTAACTCAACACCGGCAGCACCTACGACCTACCTTTCTTTTACATCATATTTCGGACTAACCTAAAACTACTAAATTCTTTCACCCAGTGTAAGGGGTCATTCAAGGCACTGGGAGAGAATTATTTTTCTCTCCAGTCTTCCTAAATATCCTCACGATGAGAGTTTCTTCGACTGGAAATATTTGACACTGTGATTCTTATCTCATTCCTGCTTGTTGTGAAGTTATTTTTTGTTGCTGCGGCTGTAATTGAACTGCATATTTTTCTGTGCCGCTGTTGCAACTGAACTGCAAAGTAAATCCAGTTGAACTATATTTCCAGCTCGTCTGATTATTTTATTTTGGCACCTTTACAAACTAGTCTCAGTATTCAAATCCGACTGAGTTAGGCGAGCTTATGTTCAACTTGTGTCAAGCACATCTCGTAACATTACATCTGGCACTCTACCATGCAACGAACTAATGTTCGACTTGTTACATGCTTTCAACATTACACCGTGCAGTGAATATCTGGTCGTCTTTAGATGCAAGGCACTGAGTTGACTTGCACCTCTGTAAGACTTTATATGACTGATGACCCTATAATTTCATGGTGTAATAATAGACAAAAGTATACTGCATGTTAAACCTGTACCAGAAGTTTCGTACCCAAAAATGATTGTGTAAAACTAGCATATCCATTTTACACTTTAAAAGAATGCACATTACAGAGTAAATATATATAAAATGGAAACAAGTATTTACATATGGAAAATTTCTTAATGTCTATTCATAATAATACACCCCCCAAAAAACACTGAACAATTTTTAACTGACATACTGTACCATGTTGGGGTGCCTGGGCAGACAAAATCCTTTAAAGACTGTTGCAGTACCAGGAGAGGATCTTCCAACCCATTCTCCAAACTTATAACCAGCATTGGTGAATCATTCATTTTTAAACATTACAAAGCATGTGCACAATGCCCCCCCATCTTGTGAAGACATTCCACCAAGAGGCTGCAATTACCCGCAGGAAATTGCCTTTGATATCTGCTGATGTGAACCCTACAGAGTATGTGTGCAGCCAGTTGAAAAGTACTGCATCACAACACAGAACCCTGCTCCATACCTTGGACAATGACTCAGAGCCTGTGTCAAAGAGCAAGGCGAGCTTGATGAAGGCTCCCTCAACCACTTGTGGAAAGCATGCCACCAAGTGTCCCACACTTGCTACAAAGCACAAGGCGAGGTAGCACGGAACTGGTATTAACGCAGTACCACGTGCACATTCACAGACAACGGAACTGGTATTAACGCAGTACCACGTGCACATTTACAGACAGATGCAATTTTCTCTATAATGCCTTTGTTCTATTATTTGTTTTAATGAATATTTGTTTTGAGGTTCAGAAGATTTATTCTTTCATGCCCTTTCCCCTTCTAGGTGGCAGGCCAGAAAACCAATTTTGTGTCAAATATTTTATCACTTGTATTAACTGTACAGAAGCTATTTAGGAAATGCAAAAATGTGTGTTCACTATGTGCGAAGCATCAGATCTCCAGTTATAGATTAAGGCATCGCAGACTGTACCCCTCCAAAAGACCTAGTTAAAAGAATATGATGGAAAGCCATGTTTCTTTAACGACATGGTTTAACGAGAGCTGCAACTTGTTCAGCAACATATTTTCATGCATAAAAACAGAACACACACAGATACAGTTCCATTTGAACATAGTTTGCATTTACGTATTGCAAATACATGCTTTTCTCAAGGTGTCCTCTCCCCTTAGAAACAGAACAAGGCCACAACTCAAGAGACACATATTTCCTATATATATTTATCATTGTTCACATAATTAACAAACGTTATGTCTCCAACATGCCATCAGTGCTTTATTATAATAAAATTACTGCTTTCACCCACTTTTCCCTCACAACCTGCAAGTGCAAAAGAATTAAATTTAAATAGAATGGTCACAATGTTACATTTTTCGTAAGCGCTGTTTGAAATGGTCACAATAAAGACTTGTTACACTGCAGTACTGTTTCTGCTCCATTTTGAAATTACCTTTCGTAAGTCATCCCATTAGCCCAAGATGAAAGTGATTACTACAGTATGTTAAATACTTAAAACAGAGTGGAAACAACAGTTAAGCTTGATAAAATACGAAATACTACCTCACCTTGTTGCTATCCATTTTGAATTGATGATTTGGCGATTGCTTTTCACTCATACCTTAAAACACACTCTCATTCCTCACAAGGATTGGTAAATTATCACAAACAAAATGTATCCCAGTTGAAACACTGCTTTCAAGTTATCGCTGCTGGCAAAAGCATTTTGCACAAAAATGCATGCAAATGTGTGAAAAAAATATATAAAATAAACGCTTTTCAAATGCTGAATTTTTTACTTCAGTGAAAAGTTTGTTGGCATGCATACATATACACACCACCGTTACATTTTCTATATTAACACAAAGTAGCCAGATATGGGAGTTTAGCTTCCCCACACCTCTTTACTGGTATGGGATAATGATGAACCTAAACACATATCAGTAGACTGATAAGAGATAACATTCAGGTAATGACTCATTCTTATGATAAAAGGCTAACTGTGTATATAAACAGTTCAAAGCATGCTCTTGTACCCCACACATCCACACTAGAAACAAAATGTCTCACTNCTAACTGTGTATATAAACAGTTCAAAGCATGCTCTTGTACCCCACACATCCACACTAGAAACAAAATGTCTCACTGCAACATGTAGTAATCTCGAACGCCTAAACTAAGAGGTAGTGATTCCAGTGACTAGTAAACAACAAACAATTTGAACTAAACAAATTAATTTTTTATTCAATTTTTCTTGGTAAGCCACACATATTTTGTTATACCATTATCTGAAATTATGTGTAGTATTGTGAAACAGCTAAAAAAAAANTCTTGGTAAGCCACACATATTTTGTTATACCATTATCTGAAATTATGTGTAGTATTGTGAAACAGCTAAAAAAAAAAATTGCTCAAACACATGGGTTAAAATACAATGTTGCTGAAGCAACTATTGCTTCAACATGTGTTTCAGTAATGAAGTAATAAAATTTTTTGGCTGTAACTAAAATAAAGTAAATAAAGTTTTCACTTACAAGTGAAAATACACTACACAAGAAACAAATTTAAGTTGATTTCACATGTGATGATACAAGGAGGAAAGTACGTGTGTAAAACAGGTAGCAAAATTATTCCACTTTTCATTTAACAGAAGTGATAAGATGAATTTTCTGAACTGCAGCAAGTAATTTATCAAAATTACATAATTGAAGAAAATTCTTACCTTTTTCTGCAGGTTTGTTGATCGTACTCTTCCTCACAGAGTGATGGAGGGGCGAAATGATAAACCCTTCCAATCTCGAGTCTCAACGAATATAAAAGGCTCGCCTACCGTATGCAGGGGTAACTGTGAGACAGTATTTTTCACTGTTATTTAAATTTTCTTCAATTTTTAAAGAGGCTATCTTTAATGTTCAGTGGTTCAATTGCCACCACTGAATATCTGAAACACTCCACAAATGTGATTTTGTCGCAAAGTCACCCCAATTTGTCACAAGGTGACCCCTACTTATGGTAAATGATCAATAATTCTAGCTAAACTAATATGTTTTCACTAAATATTTTTTAATTCTGTGTTACACTAGCACAAATGTTAATAAAAACGATACTATTTTAAAATTCTTGTGTTGTGTGGAACGTGCTTAATAATTTAATTCTGTAACATTATATACAAAACACAGCCACCCTTTGATAAGGAATACTCCTTGTAGATTCACTTCCATTGAGCTGGTACAAGAGGTGACTACTATTTTTAAATTTTATATGAAACTGTTAAATTTTCACACATATTTAACACACTGTAAGTTGAGTTAATAGATGTTTATTTCTAGTTTTAAATTATTTCCTTTTTTAATAAAAATTCAATTAAATATTTACAAAACAATTTTATTAACCATTTTTATATCAATTAAGTTAGTTTAACGTAGAAAATTATTTTTACTAGATGAAAGGATTCATTATAAAGTTGACATGAACGCAATGATGCCATTTTGAATTAGGTATTTATATTTCTCTGATGACTGACTGATCATAGCAGAGGTCATTCTTAGTTTATTTACAAATCGGGAAGGCATATTTAATTAGTTTTGATATGTGGATGAACAAGTTATACCAAATATGAATTACGCAACAATATCATATAAAAAAAAATTCATTGCAAACTTTATTTCCTGTTTTAAATATTAATTGGAATAGTTTCTTTAGTAATTTTTCATGCAAGTTTAACATTTTCATTACCGACAAAGTGGGCTAGTACAACTTAGCAACTTATTACACCAAACCGACTGAGTGGTTTAGCTTATTTTCATACTTTTATTTAAAAAGTTTCCAAATTCAAATCCTTGGCAATTAATTCAAGCTGTATTGTCAGTTTACATAACGTTATAAGCAGTTCCCTTATTGCGCGACCGCATTCAGCAGAACATCTAAAAAAGCATGACAATACAAAAACATGTAATGAGATGTTAAATTTTAAAATTGAGTTTGTTTAGATTAGAAAATGTGTTGATTAAATGGGTGTTAAAAAGTCTACTTTAGTCATCAATTACATTGTTCTAAAATCTTAAAAAATTAGTTTTTTCTTCCTTATTATCATTTTTAAAAAAAACACACTGTTACAAGTAGGTACTAACAAAATTCTCTCTTCCAACCTGCAAAACACAAAAAAAAAATATTTTCTCTTTCTTCAGCACTTGCGTTTCATGTTAACTGCTTCCACAATGTCCCTCGGGTTGGAAAACGGTTTACCGCATCTGCAGGCGTATTTCAGATGTTCTCAGCATGCCTCTGGCACTGCATCTCGGCACTCGCATAGTCCAGAAATGTAGCCGAAACTACTTTGGGCGTGGTCCTTCCCTTTGCCGAAGTCCGCTGCTTCTGAAGATTGTGGAGCTAGGAGTTGGCGCTTGAGCCCCACGTATGGGTCGCCAGTTCTAACATTTAAAATTAATCAGAAGGTCGTAATTCACAACTCTCAACTTTTTATTTACTGCTCCAACAAATTAAGCAACTTATTATTTCATCTTCTCAAAAATAAAATGCATCTATATCACCTGTCAATTTTCAATTACAAAAAATTCAACCATCTTGCAACAATTCTTTCAAATATTCATCTCTATTATTTTATCATTTTTTACTTCTTTTCAATACACGCAGGTCCACTCTTGGAGGTGGTGGTATTAGTTCTGTTAAAGAAAATTTACTTTCGATTTTACTTCAGCCTTACTTATGTTACCTGTTCTTCAAATAGCTGTCAACCGACGCCACATCTCTCCTTCAACCAACAATGGCGATACAAGAGCCAACCCGGATAATTTTCTTTTGTTCACATGTTTTATAACATTCAATGCTTACTAGCCTCTAGGGAAATAATGAATAATAACTAATAAAATTTTAATACTGAATATCCTATAAGTAAAAATGAAATCTAACTTACTCATGATTTATAAGTCAATAAACTAGTAAAATAACCAAAGAGTATACTGCACTTTGTTTAAATAATATAATAAAACAATTTGGTATCATATTAAATGAATTTTCACCCTAAGCATATGTCCTGTGACCATAGACAAATATAATATTTAGAATCAAAGTTAAATATTACACCTGAAAAACTGCAATGTTACATGCTCTTAAGGAAGATTCATTAGGACCATAAAAAAAGTGGCATTTACCAAATGCATTCCTTACAGCACAAGTAAACACAAACAGTGTGCTTATTTCGCTATCGTAGTTGAAAACAACATGAATCAATGACCTTCGGANTGCACAGCATGTCAATGACCTTCGGACATCTTAACCTTACTTTGCATAATTAATTAACAAACATGTCATTCACTACATATTTCCACCATCAATTCACACACTGACGTCAGCTCTAATAGTGTANCCATCAATTCACACACTGACGTCAGCTCTAATAGTGTAAGAGTTCACTGTCATTTTTTAATTTTGTTTTGAAAGACTCACCTTGAATGATCATGTTGTTTGTTTAGTTTGTGCATTAACCCTTTGAATTTTTTGTAGTGGAGTGATATGTAGTGGTCCCACAGTAGAAAAAATACTGTAAAGAGAACAAGCCAATGTATTGGTAAAAGGGTTCAATATTCAAAAATATTTTAAGGATTCGACTATGGATTTAGATTATGTCAAAAATAGGATTAGATCCATTCCTAGTTTTGAGAAACAACGGGCCATGCCAAATAGTCCTATCTCGCGTGACTTATCACACAACACTGTGGGGTGTCCACGACTTAAAAATGGTAGCGTGCAATAGTTTCACTAGTGCTGCAGCCTGGCGGAATTGTGTGCAATACTAACTATTGTATTCCTTTCCAAGACATCGGCTGCTAATGTGCTGAACATTTCACAGTAAAATGTATTGCTAAGCATAATAGGAAAAAACAGGTGACCTCTAAAACCTAAGCTTCTGTTCATTGTAGGTTACGTAATTCTTCTGTGTCGCTAGGACAGTTACAGTTAGGGATGAAAAATGTAAAACAGCAAGTTGCTGTCAATAAAATCTTACATACTGCTATACAAATTAGAGTGACTGTTGCTTCTTCATCCCTTTTGCTTTAATCACTCCTGCTTCAATTCGTATTGCCTTAAAAATATAAATCTTGAAAGGAAAAACTGAAAACTTAGTGGAGGTACCTGGCTCAGGTACTAACCCCACTCCCATTTCTTCTAACAAACACATTGTTTGAATAAATTTGAATTTACCCCTGACAATGTCAAGAACACACAGCACAATGCACTTTNTTCTAACAAACACATTGTTTGAATAAATTTGAATTTACCCCTGACAATGTCAAGAACACACAGCACAATGCACTTTGGTAGGAGTTTATTTATAACCATTACACTGATTTAGTTTTCTGAGCAACAGTAAACCTCAGACAAGGAACTCATCAAATAAAACACAAGTACTTAATTCGGCCATTTAATTTCGTGGACATTTACAATCCAAAGTACCAAACAATAGTACAAAACAAAACTACCACTGTTCAATACATACACGACCACCATAAGGCATGTGAAACACACCTTTCAACCAGTCAGTTAACTTTTCACAAAAGAAATACAGTACTCATTATTAGCAAAGGTTTGCTATGATTTTTTTATTTTTTTTTCGATAAACAGAACTATGTAACAATTAACAGAACACATATATTATAGTTTTCTCTTTAGTGATATGTTATACCGGTGAGGCACGCACACACACACAAAAAACAAAGGATGACACNATATTATAGTTTTCTCTTTAGTGATATGTTATACCGGTGAGGCACGCACACACACACAAAAAACAAAGGATGACACATACAAGATAAAGTTCACAGAGGTAACACCTGCGGTACAGTAGATGAGAAAAAGAAGCAAATTCCACAGACAATTTACAATGCTTAGTCACAAGAATCAGTTCAGAAAAATATGTATCATTATTATGAACATAAAATAAACATTGATACAATTAATTAGTTATAGATTACTGCATTGAAGCAGTCACTAAAGGGAAGAGTACCGAACTCTGAATTCAAGTCACAGAGGTCATTCAGCAGTGCCAAATACTACATTTGGACAGTAGGATGGTCGCTACAGACACAAAACAGACTACTCCATTATAATTTGTTTTTATAGTCTGCTTATAGCACTTCATAAAATTTTGTATAGTGCTTCTTAGGATTTGCACTAATGTACCTGTGTATAAATTTACATTCTAGTGATATGATTATTCAAACAGTGTGATTGTAATATAAAAACATGCTGCCTCAAAAGCAGAATTTAATACGCAGTAGCCACCTGATTTTATTACAAGAATACAACGTATTTAATGGACCACAAAATAACAATATTCAGTATCTCTTGAGTACCAAATGAATACGAAAATATGCTGAAAAAATTTACATTAAAGTAAACATACAAGATTACTTTACAATATTCAACTCATTTTATGGTAAAGTAATAACTTTAGTTTAAACATGACAATACAAAAAAATTAATTTGTTGGCTTGCACAGACAGGAATTTGAAAGACATTGTTAAATGTTATGGTAATTGCTTGTTGTTACAAATATTAAAACTATAACAAAAATGATGTACAATTATTGTTGAAAATAGTAAAATCCATTCACAGGCATCGTTAAAGATTTTCACATTACACTAGCTCAACACCATAATTCAGCTGTTTGATTATTTAGAGATAACACAAACATATACAGCAAACTATTTCTAGCTGCATAGACAGCATTTAGAGAAAACTATAATGAGAGCTTGTGTACACGATGACAGTGGTAAACCTGGCTGCACAAAACTTATGTCGGAACACTGAATAGTGGCTACACCACAGAGCATGGACTGCCCAAGCTGTCTNAACCTGGCTGCACAAAACTTATGTCGGAACACTGAATAGTGGCTACACCACAGAGCATGGACTGCCCAAGCTGTCTCCTCCAGAACCTTTTTTTCAGAGCAGTGACCAGAGATTCTGTTCTCCCAGACCTAAAATGTTAGCCTCTTCTCCAGTATGCACTACAGCCTCTAACCGCATTTGCTTTGCATGTACTGTACCCAACCCCAATGTCATGGACTTGATTTGGTTACTTTTCCATCATAGCAAAATGTCTACAGAAAATGCCTACGTGATGAAANAACCTGGCTGCACAAAACTTATGTCGGAACACTGAATAGTGGCTACACCACAGAGCATGGACTGCCCAAGCTGTCTTCTCCAGAACCTTTTTTTCAGAGCAGTGACCAGAGATTCTGTTCTCCCAGACCTAAAATGTTAGCCTCTTCTCCAGTATGCACTACAGCCTCTAACCGCATTTGCTTTGCATGTACTGTACCCAAACCCAATGTCATGGACTTGATTTGGTTACTTTTCCATCATAGCAAAATGTCTACAGAAAATGCCTACTTGATGAAAAAAATCTGGCCACTACTGGATTCTCAGGACGCCTGTTCCCATTTTTGCAATCGTGGCTCACGTCGTCACAAACACACATGCGCGCACACCCACACATGCACACACGCCTACACATGCGCACGCACACACCCACAACCACCCACGTGTGCACACCCACACACATGCACGCGCATGCACAAATAACATAAATTACAAAAGACAGGAACAGAAGAGCTGTGTACGTGATGAACATGCGAGCACGAGGACTTCCAAACTTTACAATTGTCTGCAGCGAACAACAGAGCCAGCCAAAGTGGATTCCTTTACGCCAGTTTCCAATATGAACAAAGACCTCACAATCTTAGTCACAACTGCCATACCAGAGAGGATCTGCATGAACTACCCAAAGACCTGATGATGCCCGTAAATGAGAGTCTAGCAGCAAGATAACCTGCCTAGCAAATTGTGTCGGAGAGGTGACGTAGCAAGCTACAGACAGCCCTACCACACAAATGACTGAATTAACACATTTGGAGTCTATCCCACTGCCACAATGCACTGGGTATCTGTTGGTATAGTCCATTCATGGTTACGTCCAACTTTTCTGAAACCCGGATTAGGTACTACTTCCAGAATATTCCTCCATCTCATGCACACCAAGCTGAACAAAGTCTAGAAAATTACAACAAAGAATCAACCCACTGCATTTGTGCGCATTCAGGGTAATAATAATTTGTGTAAGAGCTATTTATTACTAGACATTACCAACACACCTATCTATTTTCTCACTGCTTTTATTTATATTAATTATAAATTAATCATAATTTATAGATAAAAAATTAGGAAATACTGTATATGTAAAAGTTTAATTTAACNTATATTAATTATAAATTAATCATAATTTATAGATAAAAAATTAGGAAATACTGTATATGTAAAAGTTTAATTTAACGAAAAAGAACGTAGATTTATGTTAACGGAAGTATAAAATACTTGTAATACATGTCATAATTACAAAACAACCAAACACGTCATACATGAGGTGATTTTTCAAAGGTTTGATGTAAAAAGTGTAAAGAAACCACAAATAGACTATATCAAAACTCATTCAGTGCAAAAATTAGTTGAAACACTCAAACCTGCAACTTTTAAGTGCGAGAACAGTCAAATCACTTACGATTAGGGCTACCAAGCCTATTTCAGGTGGACAGTAAAATGGTTTACTTAATGTTTTATGCAATGTTTGTTACATGCTAGGTTCTCGAGACAAGGGCTAAGCATGGGGGGTCTTACAGAACAGCAAAAACTTAAAAAAGGACACTTTATAAAGCATGCCCATTTTTCACTAGAGCATTTTAACTCAAGTCATATTCTTCGAAATAGATCAACAACGCCACCTCCTAGAGGCCATTTACTTAACCTGTGTTGCCATCAGTACATAGTCAAGTGGAACAACTACAGCGTGATATTATTGTGGACTCTCTTGGCTCTGCATTAAGAGAGATAGAAAATCTGAGTCTAGGAGTCCCTTTAAGGGAAGATGTAAGGATGGCCCTTTTTCGTGTGGTCAAACCATTCCTATTCCAAAACCCTTGTTTATAACTCTTCACAAAAGTACTATCTACATTCACTCATGGAGGAAATTGGAGTGCTCTCTACCAACTCTGCAAGAGTTTGGGTGTCTAAATTTGTTCTCTTCAGCAACGACCCTTATCTGGGCAAGTCCATGTTCTTGCCTACAAGGCGGCATGTACAATAACAGCATATGAAAAGGGCAGTATGCCAACCCAATCAATAAAATCCCATTTGTCAATCCAGGTGTCAGGGGAAAGGCAGATCAAACCAAGACCCTGGCAAAGGATCTGCTGAACCATCATGTAGGGATCTGACAAGAGTTGTTNAGGGAAAGGCAGATCAAACCAAGACCCTGGCAAAGGATCTGCTGAACCATCATGTAGGGATCTGACAAGAGTTGTTTGGCAACATCCTTCCGATTATTCCCTGGACCCAACGTAACCAGTGCCAGATTCTGCCACATTGGAAACGATAGAGCCCACCAGCATCATGTACGGAAACAAATCAAGATGTACAGGTTTACACATGTTGTGGGAGCAAGTTTCTCAAAATCAACTGGTACAGAGGAAGAACTCTTTAACATGGGGTGGATACTCAAACTATCCCCCAGGACAGTTTNTTCTCAAAATCAACTGGTACAGAGGAAGAACTCTTTAACATGGGGTGGATACTCAAACTATCCCCCAGGACAGTTTGGAAAAAGAAAAAAGGGAGCCAGTGGTACGCACACAATAGCTGTGCTGTGATGTTATTCCATACAACTATAACCTAGCCCATGGGCCATTTAATGTATGTTATGCAATGGGAGGTGTAGTAAAGAAAAGAAATGTTTCTGGACCTATGTTCATATAATATTATTTCTTCCCCTAGACATGAGGAGTGTTTCCCCAAAGTTTTGACGTGCATTTTTGCAACTTCCTGCATACATTATGAATGGTAAAATAAATTGTTGTGCACTTTGACAACTAACGTTTACTGTCAAACCTTTTTGATTGTTAAGTAGATGAGTTGCGACAAACCATACTATAATGACATTAGTGTTCTACGTAATCTATAGATTTTGTATGCTTCTTTGTCATTACTAATGTTGAAATTTCAAGTTTCACTTGATATAGTTCATTGCGTATTGAAAAAAAAAAAAAAATTTCTGTATGGATAATTATGGTGCTGGCCAAACATCATACTCAAGAGTTAACAACACATCTGTTCAAACAACCAAATTCAAAGCATTTTACATAAACACCAAAAAAAAAATGGACCAGTTAAACTTGTGCTAATACGAATATGTTAAGTGATATCTCACCACAAACTGCAAAGCTGCATTGATGATTTTGCAAAAGATAAACAGTTTTAGTAAAAACAATCATTAGTTCATAAACCAGAAAAAAAAATGCCATATAGAGTCCATGACTGCTTAAAACATCACACCACAAAAAACACTGCCACACATGATACAATTAAAATGTACAGCCCCATTAGTACACGTAAGTTACATTCAGCCAAAACATTTAAATATTTAGTGGTACACGTGTCATAAATAATGTTTAGATATATTTTACAGTATCATTATGGTAGTAAGCATCTTTATCAATAGGAATACAAGCCTTCAAATATGTCTATATATTATACATCTAAACATTCACTGTATTTTCATCACCAGCAGATAATTTACAAAGTGGTAATTATGTTATCATCACCTTAAATGTTTGTTCCAAAAATGTAACAATAAAATTAATGCACAATTATAAAAAAAAATTTGACACTGGGAGTGAATTCACATATACATATAAGATGATTCAATGAAAATAAATTGAAGTAGATTTTCATTCTAAGCTCACCAGTTATACTTCACACATGAAAAGTTTATTTGTTCAACAAGATTTGGAGTTATACCTGTATTACATATATGAAAGTATTTAGACCTAACATTCTAAAATCGCAAGCTTCCAGCAAACAAAAATGCACCAATCACCCAACATTAAGAGTCAGCAAGCACATAAATGTCAAGCATAACTTTAATTTTATCTGAATGCCTAAAATTAAATGAATCGCAGAACTCTGTTTACAGTGAGTTGATTCAGTCTTCAGTGGCAAAATACAAGCAGAAATAAATAAATTCATAAACAAGACATTAAAAACTTTTAGTATATTAATAATCTTATATAAATAAACACAAGTTTATGACTATTAACATAATAATTGGATAAATTAAATGTAGAATTTGCTAAACTATCAATAAGAATATTACTCATTTTCTAAGATGATGTACTTGATAAAAAAAACATTTTAAAAACTGTATACCAGTATTAAAATGTTGCATTTGATAGCTTGTGATATTTAAAAAAAACTTTCAACCACACATCGTTAACATATTCTGNCAGTATTAAAATGTTGCATTTGATAGCTTGTGATATTTAAAAAAAACTTTCAACCACACATCGTTAACATATTCTGCACTAAGACTTAAAATATTTGCAATTACTTTTACTGTGTTGTGTTTGTATCATTTAGGAACAGCACAATTTTACAACTCCATAAATCAACAGCATTTAATGACATGGATTCCTATACGTCGTCTCAGCACAACCCGAGAGTTGTACATTCTAAGGCTATTGCCAAACTGCAAATTATCAACATCATGAATTATGGCAAACACACACATTACCTTCTAAAATTGTAACTAGACTACAAAACTCTTCCGACAAAAATAAACAACCACACTGCACTGGGTTTTAGGATTGCACATTAATCCAAAGTACACTAACTTCTTCACATATAGTAATGCATATTAGATATAACAATAAAAATAATAAATTTACTTTGTTCTTGGATGGATGGAATCTTGAGCAAAATGCAACAGGAAGAATGGTTTACTTATTGTATGTTTTTCTCGTAACATACAGAAGGGTCATAAAATTAACTTGAGTGACTACATCCTGTTAAAGCTCATCTGCGTTCATATTCGCATGGTTATAAAGCAACCTTGGAGAAAAATGCTAAACATTTCTAGCATNTGTTAAAGCTCATCTGCGTTCATATTCGCATGGTTATAAAGCAACCTTGGAGAAAAATGCTAAACATTTCTAGCATTGCTTTAAATGTCTAATACTGTACACTTCTGGAGACTGCATCCATCATTATAGTTTCAGACCAAAGATCNTGTTAAAGCTCATCTGCGTTCATATTCGCATGGTTATAAAGCAACCTTGGAGAAAAATGCTAAACATTTCTAGCATAGCATTGCTTTAAATGTCTAATACTGTACACTTCTGGAGACTGCATCCATCATTATAGTTTCAGACCAAAGATCNATAGCATTGCTTTAAATGTCTAATACTGTACACTTCTGGAGACTGCATCCATCATTATAGTTTCAGACCAAAGATCTTCATAAGAATGTTAAAAACTGCCTGCCTCAGTATAGGTTATTCCTTTATTCGACTATCATCAATTTTGATTCTGAACAATGGGCAACACTTACACATGCATCTCACCACAGCGTCTGTTAATGATTGCTGACAATATTTTCTTCCCATTGCATCCNTGGGCAACACTTACACATGCATCTCACCACAGCGTCTGTTAATGATTGCTGACAATATTTTCTTCCCATTGCATCCTTTGTGTTGTCTCCCTATCATAATCACACCACCTTTATATCAACTAATTAGTTTGAAACAAACTAGGTGATATAAAGCATTATATAGCAAGTNATCATAATCACACCACCTTTATATCAACTAATTAGTTTGAAACAAACTAGGTGATATAAAGCATTATATAGCAAGTAATATGCACGACTCTTAGTTTAAAATATGTAGTTTAATAGCAAAGTATACAACCTTTCTTCCCAACGACCATAGTCGCATACATAAATTGTTAACGTAATCAATGGCAAAATTAAACATTCATTTGAAACCACCTATTTAATTTTCCGTTAAGCTGAAGGGGAGAGAAAGAGAGGAAATATGTAATCTGGCAATCTGACAATAATCCCCCTAAATGGTGTGACAAAATCCTGCCGAGTTCACCCACAATTTCATATTATGCCATCGTTCAATTAAATGAAGTAAAGGCAGTGTGTAAGAGGCAATTACGGTTTGTTTACAGTAAATTTAGAACATTTTGAGCCACCCTTTGGGAAAAAAAAAAACTTCCTTTCTGCAACTATATTTAACAGACATGAACTGATACAAGCTACCAGCAAAGTTGATAGTGAGATAGTACAAGTAGTTAAAAGTCTGAATTTTATTTTTAAATTGTCAACTTTAAATTTGTTGTTGTGGTCACTAGATTTAATTTAGTTTTTCGTTAGCTTTATGCAATAGTAAGAATTTGCATACAAGTAACATATTCAAAAATTCGTAACAATTTCACAGTTACTACCTGGCCATATGACCTGTGCAACCAGGGAGGGGTGGGAACTAAACTCTAGCACAGCTACCAAAAGGAAACTATCAACATCAAGTAGGCAAATCTACGACCATGAAGCTGTCTACATGAGCATGTGTACCTCTGCCTGCACAGAAATGTCTGGCACAAACTTGGCGATCAGCCTCGAACAACACAAAAAGATTAACACCGTGCCACAAATTTATGGTCATGGCTATGCTCACCACCTGTAAAGACTTTCATCCGTTCTTGAAAGGGGACGGGTCGGAGAAAGAGGGAAGGGGAGGGAACGGTGTGACCTTGGGCATTTCACATATTTACTGGATGCACGCTTTTCTTGGCCAAGTAGTACACTTGACCAATACTGATTACCTAGAATGAAAACACCATCTCCGAACATTTTCAGAAATGAGATACTGTACTTCTACGAGTAAAACATTTTAACTCGCCTGTNATGAAAACACCATCTCCGAACATTTTCAGAAATGAGATACTGTACTTCTACGAGTAAAACATTTTAACTCGCCTGTTAGAGTAGCCTACTAAATGGGAAGAAATATCGGCCCTGCCGCCTCGTACCAAAAAATTAAGCCTTGCATTTCTTTTGACAGTTTTTACTCCTTCCTGTTAACTTTGATATTCTGGAGATATGAGGATTCCGTTATAGTTTATCAATGTGAATAAAACTGTCAGGTCCACTGAAATGTTGATTTTATGCATGGTGGAAAGACACAAAATTACCAAAAAGTACATTGTACACACTCAACTGATTGCGGTGAGTAAAAGTGATATTTAATGAAAAGGCACATAAATGAATTTCTTTTGACATACTAAAGAATATAAACTACAACAAATACAGGAAATGGAGAAGGGGAGAAAGGTAAACAATAACATTTTATGACAATTCACAAAATAATTGTTTCATGACTGGTATTTCAATTCTACTTCACATAGAAATCACACAAAACATGTACAAATAACGGCTCCTGCCCAAGTACACAATGTCTATTAATGTTACTTACGCAATTTAGATATAATGTAATTATAATCATATTACTGAAAACAAAATTGTAAATGCTATAAAATTTGACTTCACAGAAAACAGATGCACTGCAGACCACCTCAAATTGAAAAAATTTACCCGTAATATTTTTAGACACAGTTTTACAACTTCTGAATTTTTGCAATGAAGAACAATGATAAGTAAATGAATATGATTCAGCACTTGCAAATAAGACATATATCATTATATATATGTGATATATATATATATATATATTTTTTTTTTTTTTTTTTTTATAGAACTGTTGTTATTCTTGTACAGTTTGGTCATCCTTGTCACAACTAACTGATCCAACTTTTAACAGTATAACTGACAAAACAGTAGGCTCTTTGAACTCTATAACCCAATTACTACTATAACCGGGACTTTTGCAATATATTATTCCAACATGACATTTATGGTACATGAGGCTTGTACTTTTATCCAGACACTGATAAGCCTATGCTTTCCACCCAATGGTCTAGGTAGTTTAACCACCATTGCCGCGATGAGTCTTTGCAGGTACGCAAACAGTGGCAACACTGACTGCTCCTGCCGTGTTGGGTAAAGACCGGGATGATTCTTATCTTGACAGTTCCCCTAGTGAGCAAATGAGTGGAAGTATGGTGCCCTATTGCCTTTCTACCCCTTCCAACCATGGCACATAAGCACACACACTAGATTAATGAGCTTAAAAAAACACACATTTCAATCTATATATGTTTGAAAGTTGGGTAAAGAATAATTTCAACATGAATATATGAAAGCTTTCCTCAGGATTCCTTGTTGATAGAATTTCCATAAATTCTTTCAACTGACGATCCACATGAACACTAGTTACTGCAAAAGTACACGTACTACCGCTTTTAAAAGTCTCAGCATGGTTGAGCTTGGCAAGTGTGGGCAGCTAGATTAGGATTCCCCGTCAAGAGCTGGGAAGGTCTGTAGAGGTGGTACACAGGTAGCAAGCCTAGCAGAGCGCAGGTTGACTGAGTAGGACGCCACAGCAACTGAATACATAAACGGTCCTCAAACATATAGAACTAAATAATTATAGCAATAATCCACAAGTACCTTGCGACAAACTAACAAAATTAGGAAATCCTGCAGTTCTGACCCATGTAGTAGAGTGGGAAATTCAGCAGATGAAAAGTAGAGACCAACACGGTGGTGTGTAAATGATCTGTTGATACCAACCATTATAACTGCCAATGCAAGGACTTGGGAATACCAACGACCATAGTCACACAACTTTGAAGGTGGGAAGTTTTCCAATTATAAAGCAGTACAACATTAATACTGCACACCAGTTTGCTGGTCTATGCTCAAGGCAACCTGTGCATCAGTGTCACATTTCCCTTTACTTCACTTTTTTACCTCCAATATACAATATAAATCTGTTAATTAACACAATTCTGTCTGAACAAGTTAGTCCCACTAGCAAAATGTCTGAGTCGTGCATCTGCACATGAAATCATGCTATCATACTGTTTTTTTTTTTCATCTGCAAGACAACTTGCAAATACTTTTGCTAGTGCAGTTTTTTGTTTTATGATGATAATTAGTATCCTATCAGCNGAGTCGTGCATCTGCACATGAAATCATGCTATCATACTGTTTTTTTTTCCATCTGCAAGACAACTTGCAAATACTTTTGCTAGTGCAGTTTTTTGTTTTATGATGATAATTAGTATCCTATCAGCTTGTTTCTTGCTAGTTTTCAGTTATATACTCTTACTCTGCCATCTTGTGTCAGTCATCTGTTTAATATTGTGTGACAGTGTGCCTGAAACACAGCACAATTCTCTACGTCAACGAAGTTGCTGGTTTTTGCGTCCTACGAGGGTGTCGGCAGATATGTGATGAAACATACCTGATGTTGCCCCGTTGGACATCTGCTGTAGCGGGACGTCAGGCATGAATGTCCGTCCTTCTCGCTAGCAACATGAAAATTGGCCAGCTGACAGCAGGAGGCTTCCCCCTCCTCCTCGTTGTCCGTCAGCTCTTCAGGACGTGGGCGGCGGTTGCCTGGAGACATTGCGATGCGGCCTGCTACGTCGCCAAATTTTGAACTTTTGGCTAGCAAGAAACGAAGCCATCCTTCTGGGAGGTTCCTAAACGCCCTGGAAGACCTGCTATGGAAGCTTGCAGACTACATAAGGAGGGTGCCAACCGCTGGTCGACAGAACGATAGGGGCAGGCATAGGGAACACTTAGCAAGAAAAAGATATGCTTTATTGTTCATTTTATTATATGGGCCATTGATTGTTAATATCCAACGCTTGAGCACAGTAATAGCGTAAAAAACAAAATATTGTATTTTTGTATATTGTAAAAGGTTTTAAGTTTTCATATATTTTTATATTGTTTTATACACTTTGTAATAGGCTAAATTCTGGATATTTTAAGAAAAAGTAAAGAAAATATTTAGACCAAATTACAGTAAAACAAAATGAATCGTCTTTTCATTTCTCACAACTTAGGGAAGTTTGCAAGTGTTTCCTGTGGGATAGTTTTAACTTTGTTAATTATTACATTGGAATTATAACAAGTTCTTGATTATTTTGTTGAAGTCAAAATTTGATTAACATTATTATCATTCNAATTATTACATTGGAATTATAACAAGTTCTTGATTATTTTGTTGAAGTCAAAATTTGATTAACATTATTATCATTCATTGGGATACGAATGGTATGGACGGAAAGGAGATGCACTGTCACTTTCATGCGGTGAATGGGTTACCTGCGGGTAGTTCCGCTGCAATTGTAATTAAAATTTTTTATATTAAATAAGGTTAAAATGTACCATAAATAATACTATGATATAGTGAGAACAGGCCACTACAATAATCAAAAATGTATAAAAGGACAGGAATTCAAGTACTCGCAGTGTAGTACTTGTCGACAGGCACACACACAAAGAAGGACTATACATTTTCTACGCGGTTGCAAGATTGCGATGTTTCGCTGACTAGGACAGCTTCATCAGGCGGCAAGTTGTAGGACACTGCAGTATGGTGGAAGGGCACTGTTAGTAGTAAACCTAGCGGCCGGGTGGCAAACTAGGGTGGGGCGGAAAAATTGAAAAATTGCAGGTATAGCTGATGATTGTGATTGGAAGCTGTGNCCGGGTGGCAAACTAGGGTGGGGCGGAAAAATTGAAAAATTGCAGGTATAGCTGATGATTGTGATTGGAAGCTGTGATTATCTTATGTTGAGGCCTGGTGGCTGCCTGGAATTTTTTATCAATTGGTGAACTACTTTCTAGCGTCCGAGTTCTGAGCTATTGCTTGAAGGTGGTAGAGCTCTCACAACTCTGGTAATGAATGTAACATGAATCAAAATCTTTGTTGTGTGATGCTGCATGTGCTGGAACTGGTTTGTCCTGTAGGTTATGGATGTGACCAGCTATGGCTTGTTTGGTGTCTGCTCTGTGGCCAATCATTCTCTGCCTGTGAATCCCCTTGATTAGTTCATCACATACATCCTGGTCATCATNGTGTCTGCTCTGTGGCCAATCATTCTCTGCCTGTGAATCCCCTTGATTAGTTCATCACATACATCCTGGTCATCATTGCAGACCATGATTTCGCGACCTCATTATCTAACAATAGCAACATAAACCTCTTCAGAAAGAAAATCCATCAAAAATCTTCCAAACAACTCTGCCGGCAGACAAGGGCACAACCACAGTGATTCTCAACAAAACGGACTACATTCTAGAAGCAGAAAACCAACTCAAGGACACATCCACCTACAAATGTCTAAAAGAAGACCCAACCACCAGATTCTGCGACCATATCAATCAATTCCTTGTTTCCCAGGCCCCCTCAAAGACCTGTCTCAGGCTTCAATGAAACTGCTCACCCCAAATAAACCCACCACACCAGTTCTCTACCTGCTTCCGAAGATACATAAAGAACCACTGGCCCCCCAGGATGTCCCATTGTATCAGAAATTGGCAACCCCACTGAGAGAATCTCAGCCCTTGTAGATGCCCACCTTCAACCTTAGGTACAGCAGGTTTCATCCCACGTCAAGCACACAGGTCACTTCCTTGAATGCTTGAGACACCTGGGCCCCATTCCCACATGCATACATGGTCGCCATATATGTTACATCTCTCTATACCAACATCCCCCATTCATCAGACTATTAGCCACAGAATATTACCCCAAGCAAAGAACCCCACATAGCAAACCTTCAACAACTTTCCTTGTTGAACTCACCAGGTTAACCCTCAGCAACAACAATTTCAGATTTCCAGACTCACACTACCTTCAGGTCAAAGGCACAGCGATGGGTACACGTATGGCCCCATACTATGCAAATCTGTTCATGGGCAGGTTGGAAGAAAACTTCCTCCGTCACCTACCAACCCAACCACACTACTGGATGAGTTTCATCGACGACATATTCATGAAATTGACTTCTGCTGAAGACAGCCTAATTCATTTTCTGAACAATTTAAANTGAGTTTCATCGACGACATATTCATGAAATTGACTTCTGCTGAAGACAGCCTAATTCATTTTCTGAACAATTTAAATGCACACAGTTCACTCAAGTTCACCTGGTCATATTCCAAAACACACGCCATATTCCTGGATGTTGAACTCTCTCTCTCCACAATGGCACAATTAAACTGATGCACACACAAACCCACCAACAACCTCCAGTACTTACTTATCATACCCATACCATGCCAAAAAAATCCCTACCCTACAGTCTCACCACAAGAGCCAAACGTATCTCCTCCGCCAGAAGAACAAATAGCCAGAGTATTCCTCGACAGGGGGTACCCCAGGCACCTCATCCACAAACAGATTCAGCAAGCCATCTCAAATACCTAATCCAAACCAAGATCCAACAACTCTGATGTGGTCCCATNGTCCACAAACAGATTCAGCAAGCCATCTCAAATACCTAATCCAAACCAAGATCCAACAACTCTGATGTGGTCCCATATCATGAAGGCCTAAGTAAACTCAGAAACACTGTCCACTCTGGATACAAAATTCTGGCTTCCTCACCACAAATACAAGACCTGCTCTCAAAACCGCCCCAATTGGTCTTCCGCAACAAACTGGTTCCTCCAAACATGCAGCCCACCACAAATACCAACCAAACTATAACCTCCAAAGGATCCCACCCAAGCAATAGCTCATGCTGTGGCTCAATAACCTACAGGACAAATCAGTTGCAGCGCATGTAGCATCACACAACAAAGATTTTGATTCCTGCTACAGTACCAGAGTTGTGAGAGTCCTACCACCTTCAAGCAATAGCTCAGAACTCAGACGCTGGCGNGCAGCGCATGTAGCATCACACAACAAAGATTTTGATTCCTGCTACAGTACCAGAGTTGTGAGAGTCCTACCACCTTCAAGCAATAGCTCAGAACTCAGACGCTGGCGATTAGCTCACCAATTTATAACAAAGTCCAGGCAGCCGCCAGGCCTCAACATAAGATAATCACAGCTCCTAACCACACTCATCTGTTAAAACAGCAATTTTTCAATTTTTCCGCCTCACCCTGGCTTAGCCAGCGAAGTCACGATCGTGCAACCGCATGGAAAATGTGTCGTCGTCCTTTTTGTGTAGATGTGTGTATGTGTGTATATGTATGTATGTATGTATGTATGTATGTATGTATGTATGTATGTGTGTACGTATGTGTGCATGTGTATGCTTGTTGACAAGTACTACACTGTGAGTACTTAAATTCCTGTCCTTTTATATATTTTTGGTAGCCTAGCAGCCTACTTGCAACCACTACAGTACTAATTACTTTATTAAAAGGAGATAGAAAACACAACTGCTCACTGGACGGTATGNGGAGATAGAAAACATAACTGCTCACTGGACGGTATGCAGATTAACACATGTACACAAAGTGAAACAAAAATTTGCATGCGGAAAGCAGTAGTCACATTTCGCTGGCTGGGCCAGCTTCTTCAGGCAGTGAGTAATGTTACACTGCAGTCTGCTCAGCTGTGATTAGCAATCGGTGAACACCCTAATTCACCTCCCGCCTCCTAGAGTCGCTGATTCATCCACGTGGAAAATGTGTTCATCTGACTGTGTCTATCCGCAAAGTACTGCCCTACAAATACTTGTGTTTTCTATCAGCTTTAAAAAATGTAATAACATTAACTAGTAACATACCCACAAAAATCAACACTCGCAAAACATTTCNCCGCCTGAAGAAGCTGACCAAACCAGCGAAACATGGCGACTGGACATCCACATGGAAAATGTGTTCATCTGACTGTGTCTATCCGCAAGTACTGCCCGACAAATACTTGTGTTTTCTATCAACTTTTAAAAATGTAATAATATTAACTAGTAACATACCCACAAAAACACAAAAATCAACACTCGCAAAACATTTAACGCAGTGCTGAAATGGCACTGTTTAGGTTGCTGTTGCTGTATTTGTGTATAGTTTAGCTTTGTTGTAAGTTGGGCATAGCCCACAGTTTTGATGAGCAGTTCCCCTGCCTGCAATGTTGTGCTGCACATGAAAAGAGCACCTCCTGCCATAGCAGCCACCACAGTCCAACTTGCTGGCAGTAACAGTGTCATCCAGGACAGAGGTCTGGCACAGGAGAGTGTGTGCAGCTCGCTGATGCTGCAGGCAATGCTAATTTTAGTAGATCTACACTTGCTTGCCTCTTGGTTCTGGTCTTCACCCACCGTCGACTTTGTAGCATCACGCCAGCTTCTCCCAGCGTTAAGGAAGAGGACACTCACAGTATTACGCTGTAGCAATTATTACATCATTCTTTGTACATGAAACATCTCTTGCAGTTTGCTGTGCAGCTGAAATGTAGTACCAGCTCCCAATCCAGGCACCCCTTGTGTTGTAAATGCTAGGGTGGTCAGGAATAGTACTGCAACAGGTGTAGAGTAAGAGGTATAAATTTGCAAGTAGTCGCTGTAGTAGCCAATTTCTTCATTCCCCATGCCTGGCTCCCCTGCCACGAGGGGTCGCAGCTACTGCAAGACATTACTAGTGGCCACCTCTGAGTAAACCAACTGGCTGCAGACGGAACTGTGCTCCAGCAATCAATGCTTGAGGAGGGAGGGGAAAGACAGATCAACCTCTGGTGCATCCCATACGTTGATATTAANGTTTGCTGTGCAGCTGAAATGTAGTACCAGCTCCCAATCCAGGCACCCCTTGTGTTGTAAATGCTAGGGTGGTCAGGAATAGTACTGCAACAGGTGTAGAGTAAGAGGTATAAATTTGAAAGTAGTCGCTGTAGTAGCCAATTTCTTCATTCCCCATGCCTGGCTCCCCTGCCACGAGGGGTCGCAGCTACTGCAAGACATTACTAGTGGCCACCTCTGAGTAAACCAACTGGTTGCAGACGGAACTGTGCTCCAGCAATCAATGCTTGAGGAGGGAGGGGAAAGACAGATCAACCTCTGGTGCATCCCATACGTTGATATTAAGGTAGTCGCCAACATGGAGCTATTTTTGCATTTGAGGCTCCGGAGAAAGGCGTAAAGGCTACACTGTCACAACAGGTGCACCANGCCAACATGGAGCTATTTTTGCATTTGAGGCTCCGGAGAAAGGCGTAAAGGCTACACTGTCACAACAGGTGCACCATCGCATCGCCACCACGTTCAAAGCTTTGAAATGGCATGCAGTGTTTTCATCACATTGCACATACCTAAGGGTCTATAAGTAGTGGCCCTATCATTTTATTGGTGGAAAAGATGTAGCAAGGTTCGAAGGAAGCTCCTATCTTAGTTTTGCTCGTGTCTAAGTACAGTTGTCTAAAAAAAACTTTTTTAACTGTGAGACGTCTTAAAAGTAACATTCTGTACTGTGCGAGGTACGTTTCCTTTCAGCAGGTAAACATATTAGGGACATGTTCCCTAGTTTCGTAAAAAAAAGACGTGTTTTTAAAACATGCTGCAACACAGTTTAAATGCCAGGTATGACACTGCCTGAAGTACACAATACCACAAGATAGGATGTAGGTACAAAGCTGTTGGATTGAGCGAACCCATGTCTCCACACATCCCACAGCCCAGCACACTTTCCCCTCTACCACTAAAATGATAAAAAATAAAAAGTGTAAGGAAGGTAATCAGGTTGTACCCTGTTCTCTCNCACTTTCCCCTCTACCACTAAAATGATAAAAAATAAAAAGTGTAAGGAAGGTAATCAGGTTGTACCCTGTTCTCTCTTCAACACCACCATCCAGGATATGTACCAACAAGGTGAAATCACCAGCAGCAGAACTTGGCCACGTATGCTTAAGANTTCAACACCACCATCCAGGATATGTACCAACAAGGTGAAATCACCAGCAGCAGAACTTGGCCACGTATGCTTAAGACTCTACAGACAGCACGGATGTCAACTGATCCCAATCAAGAGACATGTTTAACTCTGTGGTCATGATTACTACTCAGGACCAAAGTAAACCATAGTCAACATGATCANCCAATCAAGAGACATGTTTAACTCTGTGGTCATGATTACTACTCAGGACCAAAGTAAACCATAGTCAACATGATCATCAGCTACTCGGGAGGAACCTCCAGTGCAACCAATGAAGGTTTTATAATGGCCTTGGCAAGTGTGGTGTGAAAATATTTGGTGTACCAAAACCATAATGGAAAATCAGAACTGATTGTAGAGTCTGAATGAATTGAAAATTTTAACTTAAAGGTAAATTTAAGTGCGTATCAAATGTTCGTGTAGCTCAATGACAAATTAAATTTTGAGTGTGTCCATTATTACACTACCGAAATGAATACGCACTACCTAAAAATGGACTTCAAATGTTGGTGGAACAAATCTGGTACGTTCTTCATTTATTTCTTCCTTATGCAATTCACTAAAGTCAAATTTCTGTACGTGTTTAAAAAATGTTTTAGAAGTATAGTTGTACTGTACGACCATTGATGACACTGTGTAAGTTTGAATTCATACTTCAAATTTAATTTAACCGATTCCATGCCAGTATGTTATTTGAGAATATAAAGTACCAGTTAATGTTTTCGTTAAATGTTCAAAAGGGCTAAGCTTTCACAAAATAATTTTTCATTTTTGCTCCAATATCATAAATTTCCAACAAATATATCTTTTGTTATTGTTTTGTGAAACAAAAAGTTATATTCGCACAACCCTAGCAACGTGACTAACTACTACAGCATGTCATATGAAATCGTGATGCCCTATCCCACTTCATTCACAGGAACTTCACCAGCATGTGCAGCAACTGCGAAACTGCATTATCGCAGGGCGCAATCCAGGTTTCCTCCTTAAGAAGGGTGAGGTAGAATCCTCCAGGGACACAAACTGCAGTCTGTATACTGCACATCCAGACCATTACTACCACACCTGCCTCACAATCAACCAGGTTGTATTTAGGAACGGATGTAGACTTTTACTGTACAGGTGCAGGTACTACTATAGAGACTTAATTTGTGGCATGGGAAGGGGTCACCGTTTCATTACAATTTTAAAAAACAATAGTAAATTAATAATATAAAATCAGTATTTTAATCACACATCAGATATTATTTTCATTTATGTTTTAAAGCATTCACAGGACTGTTTTATGTAATGTCAGGGTTTTGGAAAGGATGGGGGTTCACATTCGCTGTGAACCCCCTCTGGATGCACCACTGCTTCTCCTTATAATTAAAACTGTTTGCTTCCATGTTTTTAATGTACAGCAATCCGTCCCACAAAATTACGACTGCACATTCTGATTCTGCTGGGCACAGTTCTATTCCTCATGTATCAATTCAATTAAATTTGTCTTCGCTACAACTCTACTCCTACAAAATACCTCAAATTTAAGTGCACTTCAAACTTAGATGCTTCTGAAAGCAAACTTTGCAAAAAAAAATTCTCTATCAAGTAATGCCATTGTAATACATAATTACTATGGTTGTATGTAATAAAACATTTCGACTAATGTTAACTGCCTGTATTTTCATGTATATTTATTTCATTTATACAAATGGTAACATTCGTGGCTGAAATGGATGTGCATGAAATCAATTGTTAACACACATGTGTAAGCATTATTACTAATTTTTCATTACATACAAACAAAGTGATGGTCATGCAATTATTCTAACACAATTCAAGTGCAAAATACTTGGAATATAACGTACCTCAACCAAAGTTCACAAAAAAAACAATATGCAAATAATCTAAACATAAACTTTTTTTTTAATGAAGGACTGGCATGCATTGTGTGATTGCATAGCAAGGGTGGGGAAAGTAAGAGGGAAACACAAATGCAGAGGTGTTGAGTGGCAGCTGTAGAATGACTTCAGACTGCTTACATCACATACTGATATGATGATGCACTGTATTTACGTTCTCTGGTTGCAGCTATAGCAATACTACAAACTAAGAAATTATCATCATTTCTTATGCTATTAATTTACTACCTTATTTAAATGTGTTTTCTTCTTGAGTTGCTTATTGACAAAAGGACATCATTGGGTAGGTTCAGCTTGAACCGGTACGACTACGTAATTACAGTGGCTTGTCAGTCTGGCAGGATTATGTGTAAAAAAAAAAAAGCTCACTTCGCCTCATCTTCACATGTCAACATGTCACCCCAGGCGGGGTTACAACACTGGACGACTTGCTGCCAGAGCCAACCAGCATATCCCTAGGCAAGGAGCACCCACAGACACAGCAGTTAAGACAGTCTTCACCTTTATGTCAGAAGTCACGCCCACCCCCGTGTCATAGAAGTTAGTCAAGCAGCCCAGCGCTGCCCCAAAGCTCACGGGAGCGATGCAACCCGTATACGAGGAAAACTGCACTGCCAGTCTCCCCCGAGAGATTGTGGCCTTTGCCGCTAAGCGAGGAGCTCCAGCCCGAAGATACCAGACCGGCCCAAGGGAGTTGAAGGAACCAGTCCATATAGGCGAGCGCACAGCCCACGAAACACCAGTTGATACTCACCAGCTCGCTACACCACCTCGTGTGCTGGACTGGACTTCTCTGCTTATACAGCCTTCCTCATAAAGGACCACCNTAGTGACACCCGAGTCCCTTCTGGACAACAGCATTAGTTAGTTAGAGTAAGTTAGTATCATAGCTACCTAGCATCATCTGCTCTTGTATAGTTTAGACCAGGTCCCCTTCACCTGGTATTACCTTAGTTTACTTTTGTTACAGTTAATTTGATAGTTAGGAGTTAGTACGGGCCACCGTGTCTATTCCTCTAGGGAATAAACACGTGATCTTACCTAACCTCAGAGTACTTATTTCTAGGGTGACTGTGACATCAATCCTAAGTAAATGTCGACCTACTAAGGAAAAGCAGGAGACTGCATCATTGAAACCCTCTTTGCCGAACCTAGAGTAGGACTGCAAGCTCCCTTAACCGGGCGCACGTACATCGCAAGACACACACATTAGACGGCCACCCATACCGTGGACCAGGTACACAAAGGTACCTGATGCACGCATACTGTAGAACCACAACCACTAAAAATTCAATCCACAAGGAGGCTAGTCATCCAGCTCAGCCGATTCATTCCATCCACCGCATTATTTTCACCGGTTGGAGCAATAGGACTGCAGTCTGGGTGGCCTAGCCTCGACTGGTCGCACACCTGTTCTTCCTTAGTGTAGTAGACCATAGTTCCTTCCTCTGTGCCGTTCACCCATAGGAGTGATGCAAAGTGGATAGTCAAGAGCGTAGCTACTGCCGCCAAACCTAGCCAATTGAACTGCAACCCAGTGCCAACTGCCCTCTGCAGTCTATCCTCCCGGGAACGAGCTCAAGTTGCCCGACAACTGGAGTGACCTCACCTCTCAATCCCCCCACGCTCCCTCTTTCAGCCACCCCTAAGACCGCCGGCGAGCCACACCTGATCGAGAGAATCCGCCAGGGACTTCCAAAACCATTAGGTACAGCTAATCCACGATTCAGACACACCAGGACCAATAGCCCACCGTGGGCACCAACCAGCCCAGCCAGTCACAGCACCACCACCGCCCAAGGACCGGGCCCCGAGATCCAGCCAGCAGCAGCCGAGCCAGGAGCAACGCTGGGCCCTGAACCCTGCAGGTAAACCAGTGTCTGTGTGCCCACCAACAGTGCGGAGAACTGCGCAACCCACACCTGATTTTGTACCGTGCCGCAAGGCAACGTTCCAGTCTGTATCGCAGCCGGGAAACAATCAGCAGCCAATCAGTCAATCCAGTTAGATAGCCCGTGCCTCTGACCGGCACAACAGAACCTTGTCCGACAGTGACGTTGCCGTCAACTCAACCGACGTCACGCGTCATGTTCATAACTACGCTAAAATCTTTTTTAAAGCAGTACGCAGTTCAGTTTCCTCATCTAGCAAACTGTTAGTTGTCTGTGTGGTACTGCATGTCTGGCTTACCAATATGTACATATTTTCTACTCTATTTTACATCACTTGACACAAAACATGTACAAAACCAAATTGCTACAGTCCTATGGTTTCTTGTCTTTTCCCCAGCAAATTACAATATTCCTCAGATACCGTATTTCAAGTGAATCAACCCGAACTTGTACAAAAATTTGATAAAGTTTTTATTCCTATAAAGTTAAAAATTTTAAAACAGATTTTACTATTGTATTCTACCCCAAATACAAATCACTGGGTATAATATAATAATGTCAACAAGATGATGCAGTTATTGCCAATGGTATTCCAGAGGTGGGACATAAATAGTTAAAAATTTCACAGATTGTTAAAGTTGTTACAAATGTATAGAATATGTACTTGAATAGAGTTAAGAGTGGGGTGGTAAGAACTTTTATTGTATTATCTTGAGATTCATACACTAATTCAATGTTAAAACATTATCAAAAAGAGTGAAAACGTATGTTTTTTTTTTTAATTATGGTGTTTTGCTTTTATTATAATTTTACTGCATCTGAAACCTGAGAAAAATTAAATGTTACTACACACTGCAAGTCTGTTTCAGTAATCTTCAGACATACAAAATGTACGATAGTTCCATAATACTCAATTATACCATTACATTGACAATTCCTCTAGAACAGTTATTAAACAAAAAGCAATCCTTTGAATTTGATTGCATGGAGTTTCAAATACTTGCAATAGAAGCAAGAGTTTTTTTCTTGGAACACACTTACAAAATGAAGTACACTACAAGTTGGATGATACCAACATGCACCAACGAAATTTTGTTCTTAGCCACAAATGCTGCTCACTTTATTTTCAAATATTTATCTGCTGTACCCACACAAGCAGGGCTGTATTAGATATCCATGTAATGCACGATCCACAGTGCACACATAAGTTGGGCAACAACTGACAACTAGTAAGGTTTTTCAGCAATGAGGTGATACATATTACTGTGTAGTGGTGTACAAGCCCAATAACTAGCTGGCAGTAGTAGAGCGCATTCATCATATACCTACCGGTAGGTAAATATAGATTATAATAGTTCAGTTTTATCTAAAAGTTTTATTATTTCAAAACTGTTTTCTCAACATTCTGCTGCAACCACCATGAGGATTTGATCAAACACTTATCTGAAATTTAAAAAAAAACTAATAGCTAATTTATTTGTTACCTTTGGAGCTTTTTAGTCAATACCATCCAATAAAGTTTGAAATACTTCCAAAATAATAAAAATTTTAAATTACTAAAAAATAAATAAACATAACACGTTTAACAAAAAAAAATATGTTTATTTAAGTACAAAAAATTTTAAATTAAAAACATATTTCAATTTATAGGATCATGCCATATATTACAAATCAAACTTAAAATGAAGCAACTACAATAAATAAAAAAATATATATACTCTTCACAAATAATGACCATTACATAAAATGTCAAATACAACTTCATAATGTAGACACCATAACATAAATATTTCTAATATTTGTAACAGTTACACTGCACTCTATAAACCTCTAAAGATTATAGCTACTAACAAACTATAACAATGTGAATAATTTCAGAAATAATTCTAGCGGGTATACTGGTATTAATTTGTTGATTGACACACTTCAAGGTAATAAACTCCATGGCATTATTCCTAGATCCCGAGAAGTCATTTGGTTTGAATGACTTCTTAACCCGTTTTTAAAGTAGAAAAGAAAAAAAACATTGGGAAAATATATATACGGAACAAAATAATTCAAGTGATTAATTTTAAGTAACAACACAAAAGTACGCATTCAAGCACAAATTACACAAGGAGGCAGTCAAAATATCTACAGAATGTCATGCACACAAATTCAATTATACATTACATGTCAGGAAGCGTAAAGTTATATACGCCATTACAAATATATAACCATGTATTGCCTAACGAAACAAAACATGCAAATGCTACATGCACTCAAACCTCATTGGTACTACACCCATTTCATACCAACACCTTGTTTGTAACGACAAATTTTCGAGAACAGTGGAAAATTGAAAATTAATTTAGCCAAAAAGGGATAGGACCGGGTTTCATTTTGACCAGTTGCCTAGTGTAATGGCTGTGTTGTTCGAAGAGCCATTGATAGATAACAGGTGCAAGGTGGTGGAACAACAACCTCTAATCATGTGAATATATCACCATGTGATTAAAATGCAAATAACTCATCATAACCTCAAACACGTAGAGCATGAATTACAACAGCCTCCGCACATTCTAACATCAAACACAATAAACGCACACATGTTAAAATACTTTGGCGAAATCAACACAGCATTGGGCGAGGTTCCTCAAAATTCAGTAGCAGAGGACTAGGTGAAACCGAAAGAGGACACAGTAGATATTTTGGCTAAACACGCAGACACAATAACTACACCAATAGCAATATCCAATACCAGTTGTACAACTGAGTTACAGGGGATACCAGGCAAACGCAAGAAGCCATTGGTATTAACACCTCCAGAAACACCAAAATATGGGGCCGAGTCGGGTGACAAAGACGGAGCACAAGGCGTCACTGGTGGTCACGGCATGGGACAGTCCTGCCAAGGCAACCAAGATGGATACGGTAAACGCATCTACCAAACAGTTCCCTCAAACTTCTATCCCATCAAACAAATGTCCATCACAGGAACCTTTCCGCAAACGTTTTGGTGGGATGCAGACTTCAGCACCGATCAAAAACCTATCCTGTTGCCCTACAGAAACTTCGCTTTCTGGACAGATGCCAAAAACAGTAAATTTTCAAACACATGGAACCAACAAGTCTTATTCATGGGAGTCGCCAGTAAAGCCATTGGAATTAAATCATCAAACTTTAAACTGGCTATATTTAAACAGGCAACTTTGAGCCAAAGATTACTCACACAAGGGCAAACATCAATGACCACGTGGGATTTCGAATCTTCTCAAAATTTGGTCATCTGTTATGGAGATACACCAATTTCTGTGGAACTAACTCCTCGCCACTACATAAGGGTAAAAAAGAGGGCACTGGCAGGGCCGACAAAGCACTAGTTCACTCTTTGAACTAGGCTGGAGGGGTAGTTCCTCCCGGCGCTCAACAGTGATTTGCCTATCTAATTTCCTATCCTCACGTACATGACAAACCATATGCTATGTAATTGTCCGTTATCCTCTTCCGCTGCACACCCCCACGTATACTTCCACTCCGATGAACTGGTCACACCTAGTCTGCCTTCCGATCACGCCCTGATGATCGGCTTCGCCGGACTCTGTGCCACCCCTTCGCATTAATAATGCGAGTTTCATTGAAATTCAGGGAGGCGCCATTGTATACAGGCCTATCTTTCATTTTTCTATTCCTACTGTTAACACCTCCACGTATCTAAAGGCTATTCACGGTAAAGTGAGCACTTTTGAAAGCCCTCTCATTTGGAATAATAGTCAATAATTATATTTAAATTTAATAAGTTAACTTCCAAGTGCTGTGGAATATATACACTTTGTTTATTATTAACATGGAAATATTTATTTTAAAATGTGGTTTAAGTATAAAAAATGGCTGAAAGAACAAAGAAACCAGGGCACTCAAAAGTGCTCACTTTGCAGTGAACAGCCTACCGTATAATTATGTTAAATGTCAGTAAAACTGAACTGCAACATACCAGTTTTATGTTACAATTTCATAACTGATGTTGCAGGTGAATTATTATAAATTCTCACTGATTCTTTCGTGTAACTACATTTTAAGGTCGAAGGAGAGTGGCTTCCAATGTGAAGCAGTGCAGCCAACTGAAGCTGCCTTGGATAGGATAAGTCTGGTTGGTGAGCCTACTACTGAAGGGGGTGGAAGATTGGTGCATATAGCACAAGAGCTAAAACGTGGGCTAATGCAAGGATGAGACACTCTGGGGGTGGTGATATTTCTCCAAACCACCCAGATTGGTCTTCAAAGAACCCCAAACCTTCTAAACAAAACTGACGCACCCCAAATTGCTACCCAATGCCACGGTCAGTAATATCACCACCCCATCCTTGCAATAGTCCATGTTGTAACTCTTGTGCTATGCACCTATAGAAACCCGAATTTAAGAGTACTGGGTATAACGAGTCAGCGATTTTGTGAGGCCATTCTCAGGAAGTGTCAAAAAATTATAAAAACTGTTGAAAAAATACAAAAATCCCAGGAATAATGCAATAAATCACAATAAAAGTTAATTAAAAATATGTTTATTAGTTCACAGCGATAAAATACATGGGTTAAGTGTTGCTGCTCGCGATTTGCATGCTGCGAGATGGGGGAAAAAAACACACACACACACACACGAAAATTAGTTAAAAACTGCTATAGCTGTGATTTGAAAGGAGCATGCCGCTCGGTGCCTGAAGGGAAGGCTGCCCGTGTGACATGTGAAGGAACAAAGGTAGTAACTGTTCTACACCCCCTTCCCTAGGCTGCTACAATATGCAGTCTCTGGGCCTAGTCTAGTTATCTCGCCTGGCCATCGCCCACATAGCAATAAGTCCAGCATAGCAATAAGTCCGACCAATAACATGGTGAGGATGTGCCAAGAAATATGGGGGGGAGAAAGGGATATGAGGGAGAACTTTGTTTGCCTGTCGGCCAATAACATGGTGAGGGTGTGGTGAGTGACGTTTCAGCTGGGGGGAATGAGAAGCGTAAGATGCACCAAGGAATGTGCAGAGTAGAAAGGGGCGTTAGCGAGCACTTTGTTTTGCTGTTGATAGAGTGCAGAGTGTCCGGCATAACAGAAAAAAGGTGACCAAGGAGTGACACCTGCTCTACAACTTAGCTGGCTACACTGTTTCTGCACTCTTTCTTGCATGAGCGTGATTCAGTAGTAACGTAGTAACGAAGGAAAGTATATAGTAAATGGGGAAAAAAGTGCAGTTACACTTTTGAGTTCGAGTTAAAAGTAATNCGTAGTAACGAAGGAAAGTATATAGTAAATGGGGAAAAAAGTGCAGTTACACTTTTGAGTTCGAGTTAAAAGTAATTAATTATGCAAGATAAGATGGAAAACAAGTTGTCACGAGAACATATGTCAATCCTGAAAATGTCATATGGTGATGTACTAAGGAGAAACTATAGACAAGGCGCCGAAAAATAAACACCCCCTTCCTCAGGCCGTGTTCCAATTCATTTTTCGTAATTTGTATTTAACATTTTGTAAGGTTTAGTAGGAAGACCCCGACATTGAACTGTCTAGCAAGGCCATGCTGCTATTATTTTGGTGCTATCATGATTCCAAAATTCAAAGTACACAAAGTCTTAAAATAAATAAATTATTCCTGAAAGTTGTTATTGGGTCGTTAAAAATTAACAAAATTACATCAATATGATATGAAATTGTTACTTAACAAATAGCATTGAGGCAAATCCAGTTTTTCCTCAAATCCAAATTTACCCTAGAATCCATGTCTGAAATTACTGAATCCCGAACCCAAACCCGAATCTCCGATTCAATGATTTCCACGTGATATTTTCGCACCGCAAAACAAACACGAGGCTTTTGTGGCTCTTTTTGCTGTGCATTTACTATAAATAAAGTATGGTGCGATTTTGTGGTAAATTAATACATTTATTGTAAGTGTAAATATTGGTGAAAATGATTTACATTTCATACATCCTTTGTAAAATAACATTTAGTTTGACACAATTNTGTAAGTGTAAATATTGGTGAAAATGATTTACATTTCATACATCCTTTGTAAAATAACATTTAGTTTGACACAATTTTGTGTAAATCTAATAAAGTAAAAACTTCATAATTCAAATTTTTTGGGGGCCAAAACAAAAATTACAAACTGTGGTATTTACCCATATGGTACTAACATTTTTTCCCGGAAATAAGGCCACTAGGGATGCGGAATATTTCTTGGAACGGTTCCGGAGAGAGGAACTGGAACTACAATTCAGGGCAAGCCAAATGAACAGTTCCATCGGAACGCCACACTGTTACACCACTTCCGTACAGAAAACACACAAAATTTGTTCATATTTTTTTGCTCTTACGTTGTAAGAAAATGTGAAAAACTATTTTTTTCCCTTCATTTTCTGCAATAATTTAAATTGTGACAAAATTACACGAATAAGAATTAAATTTCTTTCACAAAATATTTTCTTCATACAATGAAGTAGTAGCTTCATTGGCAGCACAGCAGTGATACATTAATTTTATAGGGAAGTGTTTGTGCAATGTTATATATCCCTTCCTAATTAATAAAACCAAGATTATGTACAGACCAAACAGGTCGAGTATGTTATGAACCGTTCCAAAAAGAACAAAAAGAACGGTTCTTTTTGATAAACTGGAACGTCTGGAATGGTTCCTGAAAGTCAATGGTTACTATCTCTAAAGATCACCTAAAAGGCACCACTAATATGTGGGTCAAACAGAACTTAAGTCGTTTATGCATGCTGATGAAAATACCGCAGGATTCTCCTTAAAATTCTCTATATTATGACATTCAAACGGATCCGATCAATTAGAGAAACAGAAAAATTCTAAAAAATCAGCCAAGGGGGTTAGCCTTGAGAAAAAAATATTTGGTCCGGAAAACTAACTTCAAAATATTGTTTAATTTTGGAATCAAACTTTTAAGGACGGAATTTGTTATAACCTCTAACAGTCCTTAATTCGGCATTGTAAATTACTGTCGAAATAACCCTACATACCATACCAAACACGCAAACTGCTAACAACACACAACAGACACTGGTTGCCGGCTGCAAGATAAGTGCTGGCTTTCCTCGCTGCCAGATCTTCCACAAGAGAATCATTCCCGAGCCAGCCTTCTCTCCTCCACATCCCTCCATTTTCCAAAGCCAACCATTTCTCCCCCACATCCCTCTGCCCAGACACATATGCAGCTGTCAAGCACTTCCCTTCCCCCTGCCTAAGTGTGACCCACATTCCTGTCAGCAGGTATCTCTGTACCAGGAGACAAAACAACCCCCCTCCATCACTATCATTGTGAATGGCATCTCACTCCTGCAAAAAAAAGGAAGACAATGCTTGTAATCCACCTGCTGGGAAACAACTATATAGTATCCCTGTTCTGCCTTTCTAACTTTCATGCCACCAGCATCAGACCCTTAGACTTTATGTTCCTTGCACTCCCTAATTTTAAATGTAAAATAAAAAATAAAACAGAAATGCCACATACGAATTATTTGTTTGACAGGAAATTCGGTAGATGAGTTTTTCTGTTGCACAGCTGTAGCTGCCTTCGGATAGGATAATTCTGGTTGGTGAGCTTGCTGTTGAAGGTGTTGGAAGATACAGTAGAGACCCGAATTTGCGAGGCCTCACTGTGCCTGAGAATGACCTTGCAATTTCGTTTCTGACCGATTTTAACCCCCCAAAACCATAAAAATTGCATTAAAATAGAATTGTTTGTGTTAAGTCAGCTGTAATCATCTTTAATCCCAAAATATCAAAAGGAAATATTCATTTATTTGAATAGACAGACGTCTTCCGAAAGGTGTATACCCCAGAGGGCGTATATGAACTCCCTTTTTCCCAAAAAAAAAAAAAAAAAATGAAAANTTAACATGTGCAAAGTGCGTTCTAATAACAGTGCAGTACCCCAATGCTGGAAAATGGCCCACCAAATACTTCCGTCATCCTAGTTCGCCTCATCTTGAGAACTGTTTGAAAATGGTGCAGGATAAAAGTACAATATTTAAATACATGTAGTTTTTCCCCACCAGAAATATGCACGACACCCATAACTACAAACAATGTTACCACTTGGCTGCATATTATAATATTTGGTACAGATATACTCAATTTGCAGGTTTGAAAAGTTTTAGTATCCAATTTGTAGAGGAGCCTGAAAATTAGATTTACATATTTATTGTCCAATGCTTTCCTGCTCATAGCATAACAGGTCACTGGGGGAATAACAGGTGAATTGTTAGAAAACTCTAGTGGCAGACTTTGTTCAATACAGACACAAAATATTCTCACAAATTTATAAAAGTTTTCAATAACTTAAAGAAAAATTCACAGATAAACCTGACTGTTACCTTACTACTATAACAGAATATATCATTCCTATGCCGATTGAATCTTCAAAAATTAATTGTAAATTTGTTTGATTAAAGTGAACAGCAATGTCCCATTTTCTGTGAATTATAATCCAGTAGAACCCTGTTATTTTAGTGCCAAAGAATGTTGAAAAAAAAAATTTACTTATTGCATAAAAACAAATTATAATTTACATCAAATTTGTTCTGACAAATTTATGTAACTTAAAAATTGGGATGGGTTGATTTCATTCTGTGGTTCTGAAATTGTTTGATTCTTGATCAAAAACCATCACCCACCAATTGGTTTGTCTGCAAAATGCATCCTCCTTGAATAATTCTCCAAAAAAAGCTAAACACCATGCTATACATTACATTAAAAGTGGTCCAAAGCTTCAAATAGAAGCACAAAACTTTCTCAACAATCTTGCTTAAAAAGAATTATTTGCTTACACAAAATTAATTTAAGTAAATTTTTTGTTTTAATTGAAATAAAAATGAAGTGCTAGACAAACATTCAATGCAGTCTTGTCTCTTGCCTTGAAAATGAATCATACCAATCCACTGTGAAATTATAATTAAACACATACAACATGAAAATTATTACATAATGTCCTTAAATACCGTGAAACTGAAATTGTAAAAAAAAAAAAGTCTAAATAAATTATAGATGAGAACTGTCATAGTATTTAATTGTCTTTTAACACTGCCATTGATANAGTCTTGTCTCTTGCCTTGAAAATGAATCATACCAATCCACTGTGAAATTATAATTAAACACATACAACATGAAAATTATTACATAATGTCCTTAAATACCGTGAAACTGAAATTGTAAAAAAAAAAAGTCTAAATAAATTATAGATGAGAACTGTCATAGTATTTAATTGTCTTTTAACACTGCCATTGATATTGGCTTTCAATTTTTCTGTTTCACTAATTAATTATAAAAAACACTGAAATTAATGCAATCAATACTTCTTATGTTTTCAACCCATCCCTAATTAACAAAATAATATATACACAGAATGATAAAATAAATATATATTACATTCATAAACTTGTTAGAAGATAATATTAAGTAACAATCACCATTCACCTCAGGTTCCAACCTTTGATGATGGCTAATTATAAGCAACGCACTTCCATAAAAATAAAGATTTCGTAAAGATAATGAACTTCACAAGCATAGAAAGACGGCAAAATAACAGTGGCTCTGTAAATCTCATCAACAGAAAAAGAGGGAAAAAATAATGCACGTCTTAGCAATAAATCACACAAGAGTTTGTTAACAAACAGTTTACTTGGAACAAGATGAATGGAAGTACCTATAACAAGCAGATATGAAATAACGATGCCTGAACTGTATTTCTAGCTTTCATACATGCACACACATCAAAGTATGTGTGAACTTTTAATTTGTGCTTTAATCACACGTTCTTTCAATTTATATTGCACAAAAAAATTACCAAAAAAAAATCTGGCAACCAAAATTTGAACACACTCGCTTATTTTACTTTCCTCTGTTGTTCAAGCACTGCCATACACAATGTTCATTACATCTGTACAGGAAAACTGCTGGTTTTTTTTAAAAACCAGAAAAAAAATTGTGTGAATTTTTTCCACTCAAAAACTAGTAAGCACACTGCATGTATGTAGAGCACCAACAGTGACATGTACATAACACATACAGACACAATCATAATTTTACATGATTGGCATTGCTGAGATCCACAGAAATCACTCTACACTTTGCATATATTTTTACAGGTGTTAAACTTATTGTACAGAAGGAATGCATCGGTCACAGACTGAAAAAAAATATGTACAACCAAAGCAGCCAAGCTTCGATTCTTTTACAGTGCTCTGAGCAGGTACAGAAGTGAGCAACGGACGGTCCGGCATCATGTACTGTTTTTTCTCCACCGACATAATTTTCATATTGCTTCTTTGTCCGAACAGTATAAAAGCTACTAAAGAGGATAACATACAATTGAACACCACACTTTAGAACAAATAAGCAAGCTTCATTTTGGAACAATTTCACGACTCACTAAAACCACATGTTCCAAGGGAGAAATGTGGTAGGTGTATCATCTTCAACAATTCCATTACAAAGCTATTACGAATTTCCACTTTTATTTACTGCCCTTTGACCACCAACTCAGTGCACTGTCTGATTACCTTGAAACAATGGGTCCCTACGTAGAGCCCAGCCACAACTTGCTACCCATCTGTGATCAAAAATACATTTTTCTCAGCTGTATCATTGCGCCAACAACCAAAATTGGAAACTCATCATCTTTCCAAAACCACACCTTTCTCATTCTGTATGGAAATACAATGTGAACACAGGAACACAAAGTCGTTTCACAACATTATGATGTACACATTTCCCCCATGCGAAAATTTTTAAGCATCACATACAATGGAATAAACAAATGAGGAAGATTATGTTACGAGAAGAAACACAGGTATTGTGGGAGCTGAAAAACAACGACCAACTAATAACCAACAATAAGTTAAGTACACTACACGGGGTAGTTAATACTGTAGCTGTTAGCTTATCTTGAGACGCTTTGCCGAAACATGGTGGGCAACGTCCCCTGATGGCACCAACAGCGTCGTGCCTGGGACCATCTTCTCATCGATGGGGACGCCCATGGAGAGGGCTACACCCCCATTGCATGGGCTGGGCTGCGGGTAGCCAGTTAGGCTGGACGGATTGTTGAACTTCTGTTCACAAATACAAAAAATAATGGCGTAAATAAAAGAGTTGGACCACAGTTCCACTGCACCCTGAACTAGTTCATTATGAATACATAAATTCAGCTTTGTTTAGTTATATGGTGCCTGAAGTTGTTACAATCAAATGAAACTGTAGTGCAAATACATCACTTTTTTTTTGTTTTTGCTGTGATTGGGTTGTTAAACGTCAACAAACAGTTGTGATAAGATGACTGACCTTAGCAGAAATTTGTGTAGCAGTATAAAGAAAATCAACAGGTAAGTTACTAAATAATTAATCAAGTGTTTTTACCTTAATGACATGCAATTAAAATTATTTGCATAGTAATATGATATAAAATCTTAACTCTAAAACAATTGCAACATACACAACAACAGCAATATGACAGGACTGTTTTAAATCACCCAAGCACCAGCTGATTTGGATATTATTTATGGGGACAGCCCCACGGGGATCACACCAGGTGGTTTCTTGCAAACACTGCAGTTGGCCCTGAATCCATAAGTGTGACACTCCTGAGCACTTTGTACACCCTGCCAACACTCTTGAGAACGTCTCACTCGAGAGCACCTTGGTCCAGTCAGTGTGTGCACCAACCTTAGGGAGTTTTACTTTTGCCCCCACCCCTTCTGATCACTCAGGTCAGCACCGGAGCAGTGTTGCCACTCACTACATCGACCCTTCTCAGGGTAATGAAAAACCCTCCACGTCTGAATTATTTCAATTTCTTTCCCGCGCAGAGTTGAATAAAACATCCACTGCAAATGGTCCTGCTTCGGAACCACCAAATGGCTTGCTAGGTGGTGGTGAATTTCTTGGTTAATTTATCGCCAATACCACCCCTACTTTTGTTAAAATAAAAAATGCCACATGCACATGCTACTCCACATAAGTTGTTAAGTTTCTTTATCACTGATAACTTGTTATTAGAACCAACGGAATTTTATTAAATTTTTGGTATCTGGACCGAGCACTGTGTGTGTCCCAGCTTTATGTGGTAACCATGTATGTAATTTATTTACAGATAAACTAATCTAATACCGCAATCCTAACAAGATTAGGAAAACTAAGATTAAAAAGCAACGATATAGAGGGCAGACACTGTGAAGACGACAGTAGTGTACGCAAAACCATTAGTGTCAGTAAGTTTCAAACAGCACTGCAAAAATTTGCATTTATAATTTATTCTTTGTACATATATGAAACAGCCCAAATTCGCAAACAACTAGAAATCCAAAAATAATTCTAAACCATTATAAACAAAACATGTTTAACAAATTTGGTTTCCTCCACCAAAACTTAGAAAATATATAGATAAATTTTTTCAGACACTTTAAAGATTGGTAATCCTGTTTTAACAATCTCAGTTTAGTCATAATATAAAATAATAATAATGTGTCATCACATCAAAATGAATTTTTTTCTGCCTATCAAGGAATTTTATATTATTTTCAGCTATGACTAACAGCAAACATAAACAAACTGATCTACTTCTAAACTGTAAATATATTCCATAAAAATTATGGTAAAATTCATGTCTGTTTCACACCAATTTTGTAAATACTCAATACTAGGCCAAGACAACATCTTTGTGGCATAAAATTTGGCCTCTATTAACGTGACTACAGTAATTAGAATTTTCATAAATTAGTCTTCATTTACAGCCTACTTACACTTGCTAAAATATATTTAATGTTCTACGTATTTTTGAAGGTTTTAAAATTAAAATATTGCGCTCAGTGTGGCAGTTCACAAATAGTACATATACAACTGTCCAGGAAACAAATTTTCACTTTAAATTCATGTTCATGCAAAGAGAGGCTTTAAGTTGATTGAATCTCCTGATTTGTAGGCTCTGAACCACATATTTCTTGGCACTCATAAAATAAGTCATACCTAGACTTGACTCCACTTTTAGTTTAGCTGCCTGTAATATTAGTACGGTCTGATGCTATGCAGTCCAAGGGGTTTGTCCAGAATCACTTATTTATATCTAGTTAAAATTTTCAGGAGTTTGCTTAGACATGCTATCATGATGTATCCTGATGTTTAAATATCTCTACACCTCTCTTTCAGTGTTAATAAGATCCAAATCCACCTTTCTTCCATTTGTTCTATTCTTTTTATTTATGGTACTGGTCCCACACTAGTTGTTTTGGGTAAATTCCTGGGGTGTGGTTACAAGTTAAAATACCCGTTTCTGATACTTTATAGAGATACTTTCGGATAGATTAGGTCAGGTTAAGTAAGCCTAAGATATTAACAGCATTACATCACTATTACATAATCTGCACAAAATATTACATGATTTAAGATATTTTCAGGTCTAAACATGTATAACAATTGCATCTATTTTAATAATTTCAAAGCACCTAACTTTTTATTAACATCTGTATTTTATGCAAATCACCATGTTCCAAGCTTTCAAAACATTAAGTACCTTCACATACTAATAAAAAACCAGTATTTTAATTTCATCAATACCCCAATATTTCACCCAAAACACAAAGCATGGGGGCTTGTACCGTTACTGAAAAAGAGGTGACTTTGGACAGCTACTAACAGTAAAAAAAATGTTTAAGGCATTTACACATCAGCAGAATACCCCCTGCGGAATGCCTGAACAATCCCCCGAAAATTGGAAGCAGATGGAAATAAATGGTTATGGACACCCCCGGGACTGCAGAGAATCAGACACCTTTAAAACTGTAGAGCAATGGTAAATTACAATGTAATGTGATTAATCTTGAAGGAAAAAAAAAAAAACCTATAAACGTTTCTGTTATTCCAGCTTGTAGATGAAACACTTGAGAGTATGTACAGAGAGTGTATTTAAGAGAAAGTTAAGTGTTTGTAAAACACAGTTATTTGCATAAGATATAAATAAAATACAATGAACTGGATAGAATTGTTAAGCATGTTTATAGACCTGAAAATGGCCACTTACACAACATGGTACTGTCACAAAATTACAGTACACATATGGATACAGAATTGTTAGAATTTCTTTTATTTAAGAGTAACCGACAAATCTGACCTATTATTGGAGTATCAGTGCAAGCAATGAATGATTTAACTGCTCAGAACNATTTAAGAGTAACCGACAAATCTGACCTATTATTGGAGTATCAGTGCAAGCAATGAATGATTTAACTGCTCAGAACTAGAGCTGGGCGGGATCCCGACTTTTCGGGAAAAATTCGGGAAATATATTTTTCGAAAAGGTCGGGCGGGNATTTAAGAGTAACCGACAAATCTGACCTATTATTGGAGTATCAGTGCAAGCAATGAATGATTTAACTGCTCAGAACCAATACATTGATTTAAACAAACTCACAATATTACTAAATCTCTACAGAAAATTAACTAAAACTAAAANGCTCAGAACCAATACATTGATTTAAACAAACTCACAATATTACTAAATCTCTACAGAAAATTAACTAAAACTAAAACAAAATAATTATCTTCTACAGTTTACCAGATATGCTAACGTTGAATTATTTACTGCAGCATACTTCCTGAAAATAAACACCAGAATTTACAACCTAAAATACAAATCCACAGAAAACTGTATGAATACCGATGCAAAGGTTCAGGCTTACGGTAGGCTTGCAATTATTCCAAATAACGATTTTTTACTTTTTAAATTTCGCAAACGGGTACCAATGTTCCATGCATTGATCATAGTAAACCGTGTGTTACAGGATTCAAATACTAACTTGGTTTCATATTTAAACAGAAAATTCTGTGCTACACTCAAAAAAAAATTATAGTCTTATCTACTATAAAAGAGAAGTTAATTTACCTCTCCCATTACAGCTATCGGAGTCTCCCCAGTCTCTAGGGCCACTTGATGCTCGATGAGAAAGAACATGTATTCATCATACAGCAGGCGAATAAGGTGAAATGACCCAAAACTAGCTGCACTGCGCAGTGTCAAGTCACGGATCACCATTGAACTGCAAGGAAAAAAAAGCCCAGGTCAAGAAACCTACTTTAATTTCATTTAAACAATTCAAACCAACTCCAAATTCCAAAACACAAAATATGTGCTGTTTTCCAGTACTAATAAAAAAAAGTTTACACCATAATATGTATTGCTTCGATGTCTAAACAACTAATACAAAAGTTGCATGGAAAGTCCATTAGAAAGTGTTTGGTAGATATATACGAGAAGACATAATTTTTNAACAACTAATACAAAAGTTGCATGGAAAGTCCATTAGAAAGTGTTTGGTAGATATATACGAGAAGACATAATTTTTAATTCTCAGCAAACTAAATAAATGCTGAATTATTTAAACTTTACTACACATCATAAAACACAGCAGTATGTAAATTATGATTAACCAGTGACCTACTTAACTCAATCACAACTCGTGACTGGCCCAAATGAATAGCACTGTTCCAGCAGACCTCGACAAAACCAATGCAGTAGAAAAAAAATTAAAACTTATATCTAGGACCAAAGTCATAATTTGCAGTGTTTAAACCAATTTTTAAAAAATAAAACTCCAGATCTCTGCAGTTCTAATTAATATCCATGTACTACACGAAACAATAGAGTATATTATTATTCACCAATAAATAAGTCAGGTGTATACAAAAGAGACACCATANAACAACTAATACAAAAGTTGCATGGAAAGTCCATTAGAAAGTGTTTGGTAGATATATACGAGAAGACATAATTTTTTATTCTCAGCAAACTAAATAAATGCTGAATTATTTCAACTTTACTACACATCATAAAACACAGCAGTATGTAAATTATGATTAACCAGTGACCTACTTAACTCAATCACAACTCGTGACTGGCCCAAATGAATAGCACTGTTCCAGCAGACCTCAACAAAGCCAATGCAGTAGAAAAAAAATTAAAACTTATATCTAGGACCAAAGTCATAATTTGCAGTGTTTAAACCAATTTTAAAAAATAAAACTCCAGATCTCTGCAGTTCTAATTAATATCCCTGTACTACACGAAACAATAGAGTATATTATTATTCACCAATAAATAAGTCAGGTGTATACAAAAGAGACACCATANCTGTACTACACGAAACAATAGAGTATATTATTATTCACCAATAAATAAGTCAGGTGTATACAAAAGAGACACCATACTGAAAATCATTTGCATCATCACAAAATTACCAACTTGGAGAATGACAAAGAACTGAATTTAGGAGAATGTTTATTAACTCTTCCCTTCCTGTACTACTAGACTGCAGCCTTAACTTCCTCAACGGTTTTCTTTGGTAAACAATGTAGAATAAAATATAAACTACAATTTCATTCTTGTTCACACAGTGTTCTTTAAATTCCTTAATCTCAAATTTTATGGCAATGCCTAAAATCTTTCTTTTCCCTTCCAACTATATCCTGGCGAAGGAAACCTTACCTGTTACTGCACCAAAAAGACAACATAAAATACACCTAAAAGTCATAAATAATGAAACCTATTTATTATAAATGTGAATGGCCAGATGAAAGAACAAATGAATGAATTGATAGATGAATACTACAAAAAAATTGACATTATACTATAAAAAGTGAATTGTTGAATGAACCAATGGTCCAAAAACTGAAAGAATGGTCAAAACAATAACACTATTTTGTTAGAGGCAGCTGAATGTAGGCATATCTCTCCCCNNNTTCCCAGAAGGGCAGGTAAGTTGGTAGTTTCTTAACAGTTCTTGTCTGGAAAGTTTGTTCTGGCCAGGAACTTAACATGATGCGGCATTTGCACTGTCCGACGCTATGGATGCTGCAAGAAATACAGACTGTGACGTGGATGGTTGTAGTCTTGAAAATTACACTGAAAACAAGACCATTCCTCGTGTCAGTTGTTTCGTCGCACAACACAGCAATGGGTTTGTCCTTTACAGCCAATTAAATGTCCTCCGTTTTTCTCTCTGCTACAATAGGAATGCATTTTTTTTTCGCAGCCAATCGGCTGTTGGGAGATCACCACCACCCTTCACATACTCCTGAAACCTTTCCCATAGTTTGGGACGATCGAACTTCTCCACTGGCACATTAGCAGACACAAATGCTTCTGTGGTTTTGATTATGAATTCTTCTTTTACGTCTTTCGCCTTTTTGGTTAGTCGCACATTCTCCTATTGAAATTTGTTGTTTAACGGTCAATTTTTATCTCGCATTCTTGTGCCTGTCACTTGCGATATGTTTTACAAGAGTGTTGCATCTCTCGAAGTCTAGCCTGCAGCTGCAGAATTTGACATTAGCAGTTGACCACTAACATAAAATCCATCATTCGTAAATTCTTTGGCCCTGTCACTAACGGATACCTTTGGCTTTGGCATTCTGGAAAGAGATTAAGGACATAAATTCAACGTCAATATAAAATGTGTAACCTCAATTTACTGTCTCAGGAAATAAACACTAAAAACATGCCAAATGTAAACAAGAAAAGTACCCACTGTCAAAACTTGCATGTAACCAAACATTAAATAAAACACGGCACAATTTAAAGAAATTCATTTCAGTAAGGAATGTTAATAATAATTAAGTACGTTCAAATTAAATTATGTTTAAGTACTATCTAAAAGTGCAAATTCACAAACGTAACCTTTCATCACTTAATTAATAAGAGAAACAAAATCGTATTTTGATTTCCAATATGGCTGTTGCCACTTCTCGCTGACTATCAACCATATTTGTTGCATTGTTTACATTATAAGATGGTACAGCCTAGTAACAAAATCTTCATAGTCGACAGTCAGACAAATTTTTACAAGGTATTTTTACCTACACACAGCAATTTTTTACAGTACCGAAGTAAATTTGTGTATATAACATGAGAGAAGAGTTCATCCCTTGTGGAGAAAGCTAATTTCATCGTGCATTTGTCTGTATTTCATGTTATTTTGCATTTTAACTTGTATGTCTGAGTTATTTCATTTTATCGCGGTTTACCACAAAATCGTGCCGCTACCATTTCAGCATTTCAAGAGTACTAGGTGTTATGCAAAGTTCACAGGCAAAGACTAAAACGGGAAGGGACAGGGTAGTGGCAGTATGACAGTACTGATTTTAGGAATGTGTACAGACATCAAGCAAGTGCTCCCTGCCTCCAACTCGCGACTCATCGTGTTTCCCTTACTTTAACTATTCTCGCTGCACAAGAGATGAAACTATTCTAAAGCATGAGTAACTTTCCTTTTTTTCTTGGCAGTTATAGGGTATTCACAGTAAAGTGAGCACTTTTGAAAGTCCTCTCATTTGCAATAGCAATCAATAAATATTTTTTATTTCAGTCTTAGATGTTAACTTCCAAGTGCAGTGGAATATACACACTGTGTTTATTACTCGCACTGCAATATTTATTTAAAAAGTTAGTTAGAGGACAAAAATTGGCTGAAATGAAAAAGTAACCGGTGCCTCAAAAGGGTTCACTTTACCGTGAACAGCATATACAATAAATGAGTACCTGAGTTACGTTTAGATGTGTGCAAGTAAGAAAAATACAGAAAATAAAGGAAATAAAAAAGGGGGGAATGTATACTGTAGGAACATTACATGGGCTGAAGGAAAAGCAATTTACAGTACGAAATAGCGTAAACTGTGGAAATGTAAAAAGGGTTTCTTTTGTATTTATGTTAAAATTATTGCAGTTTGAGGAGTCTGATGTAGGCAACAGGAATGACCACATATGTGTAGACCTACCTGTCACCAATGTTTAAATTCATAAAATTAGAAATCTAACAAATATGAAATTTTCTGGCTATTTCAGGTTTAATTTTAACAACTTTTGCACTAAAATTTTACACTACTTTTACAGTTTTACACTGAAAATTGCACCACTCTTTTTAATATCTAATGGGTAGCAACTGGATGACTGAAATTGGTCTGATGTGGCTTGGAATGCCCAAAATTCTTGAGAATGGGCCATGAAAAACACACATAAACTTACCTAGTTGCTTTTGCATTCAGAGAAAATTTATACCTAGTGTTCCATGATGCATATAATCTTCCAAGAAACAATTAAGTGACCTATAGATGACACTGGCAGAACCATTTGTCAACATGTTTCCAGCAGATAGACTGAAGAACACAGGGTTTCAAAACACAATGCCACAGTCCATAGTCAGAAACACAATGACATACCTGGAAGAGCATTTTTCAAGATGCCTTGTGACCACTGCAATCTTTGGATTTACTCAACTTTTTCTTCCCGAGGATTATCTGAAGAATTCCGTTTATGAAAACCCTGACACTATTTGAGTAACTGCGAACTTTCTGGTCTTCTTAAAACTCCTTAATTTTAGTTATTACATTTTTATCGACAAAAATTTAATGTCTGCAACTACAAAACTACCTACAGGTACAAGATCTTTTCTACTCAACAATTTTAATTTACATAAAACTACTAATTTCATTCATATGAAAAAAATCTAAGTCACAAGGATGACTGCTGAAACTTATCTGAAAGCCAAATTAGAATGAGCAAAACTGCAACTTCTACTAAACAAAAATTAGACAAATTGCATACCTGTAAAATGACCACTTCAGCAAAAACTGCCTTGCAGCTTTAGCAAAATTAGGCTTGCCAACGTATGGTTCAAGAATTTGAGTGACTACTTGTTTCAGCCATGCAGCCCACTGCTCAAGGGAGTTTTGCTGTTGGAGGGTGACTTTGAAGTCTGCTTCTAGGCGCTGGACTACGTCATCATCACACTGACACACCCAAGATGCCTGCCAACACACAAATATTGCTAAGTAACTTACTCGCAGGTTTACAGAATATCTTAGTCAAGGTTGCAAGTAAGCCGCTAGGGTACCAAAACTCGCTATCTAAGACTCGCCACTTGATGAAGCTGGCTTAGCCAGCGAAACGTCGCAATCACCTGGAAAATGTGTCTCGCGTGCGTGTGCGCACCTGCCGAAAAGTACTACACTGTGAGAACTTGAATTCCTGTTTTTTTATATACCGTATTCACCCAAATATAAGACTATATTTTGTTCCAAATTTCACTTTCAAAAATTTAGGGCTTGTCTTATTTTCGCATTACAAAAAAATTTAGGTTGACATTTATGCATAGGTAATAGTAATAGTTCATGATTTCCAGAGAAATGTTCTAATCTTTCGAAAAACACAAGTTTGGTTAATATTATCAAAATAAATAAAACACAATCACAACAAAGAGTGAGGTTAACTTCAATATCAATCATGTTTTTCTTCCAATAGGCTCTGTTACTGGTCTTTAATCCAGGTGCGCAGATATTTCTAATAATCGCGAAACCACCTGACAAAATGGGTCAGTGCATTACATTACACTACAGGCAGTTATGTTTGGTTAGGTTGCGTTTACCATAGATACAATTTTAACATGGTGGTAAACTAAAAATCTTGTGATCTAGAGAAGCTACGTGATCACCATAAATAGTGTCATGTCTGTGAACGTGAGTGAACAAAGTTGTTAAAAGACCAACTTTACAACTGACATTCAACTTTCTTGGTGAATACATCTGGGGTTGCGAGTATGAAATAGTAGCTTTATCTATGACTTCCAATTTATTTTTCCATACTTTTTGTTTACTCCTGGTCGAAGCAGTTTTCCGGTTTTGTATCAAACATATTGGTAAATGAGCACATGTTAATTATGAATGACCACATTGGAAAAAAAAAGGTTCATCGGTATCGCAACTAAGAAAATTTTGAACGTCATCGTTACGATGCAAATTTTAAACTAATGGTGGTTCATATGCAAAAAAGCATAACAATTGTGCTGCAGCCAGGCATTTTTCCGTTACCGAAGCAAATGTTCCTGAGGATCATTGTACTGGGGAGTCTGATTCAAGTGAATAATAATTGACACACAACAGTTTTTTTAGTACTGCATTCTTTTCTCATTCATGTACATGGGATATTTGACTTAGGAGTTTTTTTTATCATCATGACCTGTCAATACGTATTTGTGGAAAAATTGAATTTTTCCCATTAGCAAAGGGCAAATGTAGGGGGTCGTCTTATATTTGAGGTCATCGTCATATTTGGGTGAATACTGTATATTTGGTTTACCGAATATATTCAACTTTAGTTGCCAAGACCCCTGGAACAGTAACCATCTCAAAATAACTAACCTTCTTTAGGCATCAATCAAAATAATTTAATTGTAAAGGGTTTTCAAATAACGACCCTTTCGAAATAACAACCCTTTTCATGGGAACCATGAAATATCTTAGCACCGAGAGCTTACTGTGGATATAATTCAGACAGCAAGTAAGAAAAATTGGGAAAGATACAGGTGGTGAAATAACGCAGTGACTCTATTTACTCTTAACTTCATATCAGGAATAAAATAAAATCTCAAACCAATAGGAGCAAACCATATTCAATTTGTAGGGAAAAAACATTACTAAATAACTCAGTGACAACTTTGTAACGTGCATTTGTACAGATATTAGTGCAGAATTTTAACAAACACTGTAACCCGTGATGCAGATATATCCAATAGCAACAACAGCCAACAAACTGATAGATATGTTAAATAGTGATGGGTTGAGTCTTGAAAAATCAAGTCGAATCAACAAAGGTCGACTCATCACTCGAGACGAGTTTTTTTACAGCAGACATGGAGTTACTGAATGTGCAAGTCGAGTCATGGTGCTTTTAGGTTATAAACAACAAATACTCACATCTAACAATTACCTTTCGTGTCTCGCAAATCAAAAATGTTACTAAACCACTAAAGTTGCGCCGGAATGAAAACAATAACTCGGCTACATGCCTTGATACTTGGTTGGCAATTGTAATGATCCACTGTGATCAAATCCAGTGGGTGTTATATTTGTGACTTAAGCCATTTTGCCTCCCAGCGAAGCTCTTCCTCTTTGATGCCAGGCTTGGCAGGTGACATCAGATAATAGCACCCTTGTCAAAGTTGACAGGTACAGTCTCAACACTACACAAATACATACACCCATAGGACCTATGTTTTTTAACCTTAAAAGCCTTTGTCTCCTGGCACATTACACCTGCAGCAGAAATATGCAGAACTGTAAACTTGTCATTACTATTCTCATCAAATTATGTGCTGCTTTAAAAATACCTGTTAAAAAAAATTATTTGGTAACAAAAACTTTAAATGTGGACTGCTTGTCTACTCACCCTGTAGTGTGCTGACAGACCAGCCTGAAAGCTACCCTCCCACTCCACCCCTCTTTTAATTATCTTTATTTTTCTATCAGGAACTCGCAGTGACTGACATTACCACCATTCCTACCATAGTCATTCACTCATTGCGAGAGGGAAACAGTAGTGACTCACCCTGGCAAAGAATTATTCTTACTGGTAAAAACTAGCCCCAAACTTTTTTTTACGTAAACTGTNGGGGGGGGGGGGGAAGTTATAAGTGGTGGGCATTATATTCATGTACAAAGGTAGATACTTACATTTATGGTGCAAACTCGATTTTAACTATAAAAAAAATGTTATGATGAGCTTAACTTGACTCAACTCAACTTTCATACAACTTGAAACTTGACTTGACGAGTTCCATACAACTTGACTCGACTCGAAGCTGTAAAAATCAAACTTGCCCATCACTAATGTTAAACCATTACGAAATTATAAGTTTCAGAAGGGACAGAAAAATTTTGGCTTATTAACCAGGTAAACTTCTTAAGGAGGTCATATTACTTTGGCGCATAAAGACCAGGACCTTCATTTCTTTAACTTATTAATGAGGAAAACTTTTTAAAAGAGATCTCTTTACTGTACAGCTGAGAAAGTTGCAAACTCTTCCCTAGTTTGGTCTGTGCCCTCGTTGAGCAATAAATTAAAACAATTAGTTGTACTATGATTTCATCACTGTGTTCACTTAACAAAATGTTATGTAATTTTTAACAAACAGCAACAAACCTGTTCTTGCACATTATGAAAATCCACTCTGTTAAGATCAACCAGCATCTGGTTGATCTGTGATGAATTCTGTAGCACAGCACGCGCTGCCTGGGCCAGGTGGTTCAGAGACGTGTATCGCCGCAACGTCTGGGCAAAGGCACTCACAGCGGACACTTTGATGTGAATCATTTCCTCAGGGCACCCGCTCATGGCCTGTGTCAGCCACGACTCCAAGCCTTTTGCAAAATTTCTAATTGCTTGCGTTAAAGAACCTAGAAACAAAAAGAAGTTACTGATATAACTAATGAGCCTTCTTTCCTAGACATGGGTACAATTAATTTTTATTTAAGTTCTTAAAAGCTGAGTTGGTACATGGGACTCTTTTTGTTAAAAGCAAAATCATTAGAGATGAAACCAGAAACATATGCAACAGTAGTGAGACAACTACAAACATACATGTGCCTTATCTGGGACTCGTGTGCTTTATCTGCGAATCAAACACAGAAAACCTCGTACCATAAGCTAGTCAACTGCATGCATAACAGAGGTAGAATTCAAAGCATCAATTTCAGATTTACAGTCAAATATTTTGAATGATAGGGTTTACTAACATAAAATATTTACAGGGCTATCGTTTTAAAATAAGAGACAGAGCCACTTAAAAAATAGTTTACACGTCCTACTGTTGTGCTACTTGTGTGAAGAATTTAGTGGAAATTAGATGATTGGTCCCCGAGATATGCCATAAAACATCCATATTTTTCATGTGGCGATCTTCATAAATGGAGGATAAAAAAGGTTTGTATTAACACATTCAAAGATTGTATCCTGGCAGTATACAAAGTGAAGTTAAAATCGATTACATAGTTTCATCTTAGCACACTAAGCTGTATGATTTTATAGCCACTATTCTGAAAATAAGTGTCTTGTCACATTTAAAAAATACATATATTTACATAGCCTACCACAGTACAACTTATTCGCCAAATTTGGTACAAATGGATTGATTGTTTCCCAATATATGACAAAGTTTATTTATTCATGTGGCACTATCGTACAAAATGGCTGACAAAAGTGGTAATGTGTTGGCATGTATGATGCTTGTAATAAATAATTTCAGCATACAAAATTTGGTCGAAATTGATTTAATGTTTTGGTAGATATTACGAGTTGTTCAGATACTGATACCAAGTATCGGTATCGGCCGATACTTCACCTTTTTTAATGTATCTGTATCGGGTACAGTATCACGCCGATACATTAGTAGACACAAAAATTATATGGTGTGGTTGTACGTTTTACAACATTAACCAGCCCTGCTGTTTTTTTACGGAATCTTAAACCAACAAAAAGACCTGGATTTAAAGGCAAACATTACAGATTTTCTATCAGGCTGCTAATGACTCGCATACATCTATTTACAAATAAATGCTGGAGTTCATAGATATGTATACAGTAAAACCTCTATTATTTGTTTTTCATGGGACCTACTGAAAAAAAACTCAGCATGCGGGAAAACTCAACATGTGGACCACTCTCCTCCTCAACAAGTAAATCCTAACCTCAACTCCAATTTCCAAAATCCGTCAAATGTATACATAAAATTTACTAAATTTCTGCCAAATGTAGAAAAAGTGGCAAAAATCAAACAAAATTTATCAAAAACAATAATTTAAAATAGAAACACGCTAAAAATTAAATTTAAATTTACAGTACGTAGTTTCATCATAATAATGCTGCATTATATATTTTTTACTCTATTTTGGAGGCAAATTTAAAACAGTTTTTTGAGTTTGACATGTAAAAACCCAATTTTTTAAAATTATATTTTACTCCGTTAAACATGTTTTTAAATTTCGCAAAAATAAACAGAAAGTCCATTAAGTATACAACACTCGCCATCTTGTGTGACAGTTGATATCACTGCATTACACTTAAAAAAAGTTAGTAGCATAATTTTTTAATCTTAACAGAATTAGTCCGTGAAAACATTCTGTGCCCCTTAGCTTGAAATTTACATGGTTATTTACTGTACTGACCTAAAATTATCACGTTTCCTTTCTGGAACTAGAGTAAAGTTCAAATCCGTTCTGGTCTGTACAACATCCATTATACATACATGTTTCATTGGCGTGAATTTTCGTGTGCTGACTTGAAACAAAGAAGTGCCTGCAATTATTATGTTATACCTGTTTTTCGACTTGAGTAATTTAAAACAAATAGTGATTGAATTATCAAAAATAAATTACGTAGTTGTTAACAATTGCAACGTTTCACAACTAGTTGTGTACAATAGCATTTGAGGTTAGGGCGTGTCTGTTCACCTGCTCTTGACGCTACTGAATTTTGGTAGTACCAGTTTTAAAATAGGTATTTCACAGATAAACAATTGTTCCAAATATATTTTGGTTTACAGACAGTATATCTGATCGATGGATGCGGGTAAATTAACGATTTAAGAGTCATTGCATGCAGGTTTTTTTAACATTGTTTACATATGATATTTGTTGGGACCATTAAAAAAAAATTTACTAATATGGGAAATCGATATAAACGGGAACTCAACAAAGAAGTTTCACTGTATATATAATGGATGCAAGTGGATAATTTTAATTTCCTGTGCTCTGGGTGGCGATATTGCAAACTATAATCGATACGATTTTGAATATTTACGTTGACCTCTTGCGGCTGCACTGAGAACTATCCTGTAACCACCAATGTGATCTCTAATCTTGCGCGTATGTTTGGATTTTTTTTTTGTTGCCCATTATTATTATTGTCTGACATGAAAAACGGAACTACGCCAAAGTGAAATGTATGCTTTATACTTAAACGAACATATTGTGAGCTGTTTGAAAATATTTTAAAAATTACTTTCACTGCAGGAAATAAATATTGCAGCCTACAACTGTAGTAAAATATTTATATTACAGACGGCGTGCTGCAATAAGAAACGTAAACAAATAAGCGGAACAATACATTACTACAAATGAGCAAGTGAAAACGCACAGAGTTGATAAAAGTTGAAAGCTGGCCTATGCAATTAAGGTCTGTATGGACTATTAGTAAAACTTGTTAAGTCTGCGTCTGTGGTCAATAAATACTTGGCGCTAGCGGACACAACTCTACAAAAAATACTGAGCACGGAACATTCGCAAATGCGTAACGTATTTGACTGTCTGAACATAATCCTAATTGTTTTTTGTTTATCGTGTTTTTTTTACGAATGTAATGCAATTTTTGGCATCCATGAATTGTTACATACTGCATTAAAATGTCTAGTGTGTGGAAATACTTTTCTAAAGACTTGACAGATGTAAGTAAAGCAAAATGCAACCAGTGTAGTAAAATAGTGTCTCGGGGTGGTAAAGATAAAAGCAGTTTTACCACATCAAATCTAAACAAGCACCTGACACATTGCGATGCACATCAAAATATGTTGAAAACTGCGAGCTAAGAATCGAGAAATCAAGAAGAAAAAAATTAATTTGCATCTACCAGTCATAGTTAACCTAAAAAGAGTGAAGATAGTACATGTTCAGACGAGAGTAAACAACTAACTCTAAAAGATGCTTTCAATAAGAATTCTAAATATGATAAGAATGACAGACGAGCAAAAAAAATAAACAGAGCAATTGGTGAAATGCTCTGTCTGAATAAATTACCTTATAGATTTGTGGAAACTGAAGGTTTCCGTGTTTTAATGAGCAAGATATGTCCAAAGTACGAGATTCCTGGCAGAAAATTCTTTACAAATACCCTGATACCAGACATGTATGAAGAAGCAAAGACAGAAGTAAATGAGGAATAGTGCTGATTAAATGTGTATCACATCAGACCTTTGGACATTTGTAGGAAATAGGGATTGCATCTCCATCACGGCACACTTCCATAACCATAACTTTGAGAAGCATTATTTAATGGTCTCAGCAGTAGGAAAACTCAATGTTCTACATGTTGGTTGCTCTGTTCATTCAATTCAGTTGGTAAGTTGAATTATCATGCATATGACTAAATACTAAAAAAGAGACCTTTTCAATCTGTTAAACCTAATTCAAAAAAACTTAACTGTTCCAATATTAATGGACTCAGCTGCCAGTACACTGAATTTATATGTTTAATGTACCGTATTTATGCAGCACTTAGTGCCTTTAGCTATTTATTTCATTGTTTTTCATAACTCAGTATTAAAACTTAAATATCTAATAATCAGATATTATTTTAGGTTGTCAATCAGGCAATTCTAAACCATCCAAATGTAAGGAATCTACTCAAAATTGCCAAAAACTTGTTGGATTTTTTAAACATTCCACATCTGACACGAAAGCTTTGAATGAAGCACAATTATCACAGGGCAGAAAAAGAAATGTTTGCTGCAAGATGAGCCTACTAGATGGGATTCTACATTTATGATGCTCCAGCGACTTGTTGAGCAGAAAAATTTGATTGCAGATTAGTGTATTCAACACATTAATTCTACAGTGTTTTTCAATTGTTTGTAGGTGTTACATTTTATTCATATACAACTCACACTAAATAACAATAAATTTTATTTAAATTGATTACTTATTTACAAAATTATGAAACGGAGCAATAAAGGCCAGTATTATTTCATTCAAACTGCATTTCTCAATTTTCTACAATGCTTTGGAAATATATATTTACAGTAATAAGCCCCGCCTGTTCCTGAGCTTATTTTTTATTGTTTCAGTTGTTGCAAACCATTTCCAACAAGCAACTAATTTGCAAGCATCAGAATGGGTCCTAGCTGACAATGTCCCCACAGTTATATCACATTTTGCTCAATTCACTAAAGAGATAAGCAAGCAAGACATTTCTCTAACTGATGTTTGGCCTTTGATTCATAGTCTGAAAGCAGTTTTAATCGACTTGCAAGAAAACCTTGAAAACCAGAATGTATCAGATTTGTTGAATGACCTACATTCAGAGCTGGTAAGAAGGTTTCCACTTGTTGACTCCAAGGCTAATATTTTGGCTACAGTACTGGACCGTAGGTACAAAACCAGTTTCTTTGAGATGATGCTAGCTAGCATTCTGATAAAGTGCAGAGAACTCATTTCTGAAGAAATTTCTCTCATTGCACCTGCTGCTGATTCCAAGAATAATCAGAGCTGTTTGGATGCTGATGAATATGAATACATAACAAACTCATTAACTNACCTGCTGCTGATTCCAAGAATAATCAGAGCTGTTTGGATGCTGATGAATATGAATACATAACAAACTCATTAACTCACTCTCTTGCAGGTTAGTAACGTTTAATATTTCAAGTAGGCTAATAAGATTTTTGTAAATAAAAATTACAGGTGTATCTTACAATTTTGAATTTCCATTGTTTACTAGGTAACCAAAACACTACTAAGCCAGAAAACTAAAAACAAAAGATTTGCAGTTGGTGAAACAAGTATCAAAAGTGAATTGGATAATTACTAAAGCACGTCTCCTATCAGCTACGATACATCCTCAGNGTTGGTGAAACAAGTATCAAAAGTGAATTGGATAATTACTAAAGCACGTCTCCTATCAGCTACGATACATCCTCAGTTGATTTCTGGAACACTTCACTACACACGAATATAAAGAGACAGAAAGTTCTGGCTCTCAGTTCCAGCTGGTTCAGTCTGAACAAGTGTTTTCACAAGGACGACTTATTGTTACAGATCACCGTAGTCTCCTACTTCTTGAGCACGTTAATAAGCTTGTATTTTTAAAAGAAAACTTGCGATATCTTNAGCGCAGTCTCCTACTTCTTGAGCACGTTCATAAGCTTGTATTTTTAAAAGAAAACTTGCGATATCTTAAGTAATGTATATCGAAAACCGGTGAAGATAAAATTTCGCTTGCTATTTTTCTTATACAGATATTAGTTTTATCATTACTGTCTTGTGTTGTGTTTATACTGCAGATAAATGGGAAAATCTCTTCCTTTTTAATTTTTATTTCTCATATTTCTGCGCAATAATGGTGAGCTGGAACAACAAACAAGAGGGAAGGGCATTGGTAACGGGGTTCGGGATTGGTATCGGGGTATCTGTATCGGAAAACATGGTATCGGAACAACTTTAGAAGATATACTTAAGTATTTGTATGACCGCCATTTTGAATAACAGTACAGTGGATTTTCAATTATTCGTTTTTCAGTGGCCCAACACAAAAAAAAAAGCATGTGTGAAAACGATGGATGCGGACTTGGATTTTAGACCTAAGAAATATTGTACATAAACTCGAAATGCATTTTTGTTTAAACCAACAGCCTAAAAATGTTATTAAAACAACTTATTCAAGTAAACTTATGAGAAAATATTCATTTTAAATTAAAAACTAAATACAAAAAAAAACTGAAAACTGTGGAAATACAGTACATGTGTGTANAACTGAAAACTGTGGAAATACAGTACATGTGTGTATGAAATATGTAGTGTAGAAGTTTTATTACACATTCAGCAAGCAATTGCAGTGTTTACGGTGGCAGCCATGTTGGTAACGAAAGACCAGCAACCACATTACACTATACACGNTACTTTCATACATTTCAACTTTCATACACAAATTTAGGAACACATTGTGTATGAAAGTAGAGGACTGCCTGTACCCTGATACCAGACATGTATGAAGAAGCAAAAACAAAAGTAAATGAGGAATAGTGCTGATTAAATGTGTATCACATCAGACCTTTGGACATTTGTAGGAAATAGGGATTACATCTCCATCACGGCACACTTCCATAACCATAATTTTGAGAAGCATCATTTAATGGTCTCAGCAGTAGGAAAACGCAATGTTCTACATGTTGGTTGCTCTGTTCATTCAATTCAGTTGGTAAGTTGAATTATCATGCATGTGACTAAATACTAAAAAAGAGTCCTTTTCAATCTGTTAAACATAATTCAAAAAAACTTAACTGTTCCAATATTAATGGACTCAGCTGCCAGTACACTGAATTTATATGTTTAATGTACCATATTTATGCAGCAATTAGTTGCTTTAGCTATTTATTTCATTGTTTTGATAACTCAGTATTAAAACTTAAATATCTAATAATCAGATATTATTTTAGGTTGTCAATCAGGCAATTCTAAACCATCAAAATGTAAGGAATCTACTCAAAATTGTAAAAAACTTGTTGGATTTTTTAAACATTCCACATCTGACATGATAGCTTTGAATGAAGCACAATTATCACAGGGCAGAAAAAGAAATTTTTGCTGCAAGATGAGCCTAGTAAATGGGATTCTACATTTATAATGCTCCAGTGACTTGTTGAGCAAAAAAATTTGATTGCAGATTAGTGTATTCAACACATTAATTCTACAGTGTTTTTCAATTGTTTGTAAGTGTTACATTTTATTCATATAAAACTCACAATAAATAACAATTAATTTTATTTAAATTGATTACTTATTTACAAAATTATGAAACGGAGCAATAAAGGCCAGTATTATTTCATTCAAACTGCATTTCTCAATTTTCTACAATGCTTTGGAAATATATATTTACAGTAATAAGCCCTGCCTGTTTCGGAGCTTATTCTTTATTGTTTCAGTTGTTGCAAACCATTTCCAACAAGCAACTAATTTGCAAGCATCAGAATGGGTCCTAGCTGACAATGTCCCCACAGTTATATCACATTTTGCTCAATTCACTAAAGAGATAAGCAAGCGAGACATGTCTCTAGCTGAGGTTTGGCCTTTGATTCATAGTCTGGAAGCAGTTTTAATCGACTTGCAAGAAAACCTTGAAAACCAGAATGTATCAGATTTGTTGAATGACCTACATTCAGAGCTGGTAAGAAGGTTTCCACTTGTTGACTCCAAGGCTAATATTTTGGCTACAGTACTGGACCGTAGGTACAAAACCAGTTTCTTTAAGATGATGCTAGCTAGCATTCTGATAAAGTGCAGAGAACTCATTTCTGAAGAAATTTCTCTCATTGCGCCTGCTGCTGATTCCAAGAATAATCAGAGCTGTTTGGATGCTGATGAATATGAATACATAACAAACTCATTAACTCACTCTCTTGCAGGTTAGTAACGTTTAATATTTCAAGTAGGCTAATAAGATTTTTGTAAATAAAAATTACAGGTGTATCTTACAATTTTGAATTTCCATTGTTTACTAGGTAACCAAAACACTACTAAGCCAGAAAACTAAAAACAAAAGATTTGCAGTTGGTGAAACAAGTATCAAAAGTGAATTGGATAATTACTAAAGCACGTCTCCTATCAGCTACGATACATCCTCAGTTGATTTCTGGAACACTTCACTACACACGAATATAAAGAGACAGAAAGTTCTGGCTCTCAGTTCCAGCTGGTTCAGTCTGAACAAGTGTTTTCACAAGGACGACTTATTGTTACAGATCAGCGCAGTCTCCTACTTCTTGAGCACGTTCATAAGCTTGTATTTTTAAAAGAAAACTTGCGATATCTTAAGTAATGTATATCGAAAACCGGTGAAGATAAAATTTCGCTTGCTATTTTTCTTATACAGATATTAGTTTTATCATTACTGTCTTGTGTTGTGTTTATACTGCAGATAAATGGGAAAATCTCTTCCTTTTTAATTTTTATTTCTCATATTTCTGCGCAATAATGGTGAGCTGGAACAACAAACAAGAGGGAAGGGCATTGGTAACGGGGTTCGGGATTGGTATCGGGGTATCTGTATCGGAAAACATGGTATCGGAACAACTTTAGAAGATATACTTAAGTATTTGTATGACCGCCATTTTGAATAACAGTACAGTGGATTTTCAATTATTCGTTTTTCAGTGGCCCAACACAAAAAAAAAAGCATGTGTGAAAACGATGGATGCGGACTTGGATTTTAGACCTAAGAAATATTGTACATAAACTCGAAATGCATTTTTGTTTAAACCAACAGCCTAAAAATGTTATTAAAACAACTTATTCAAGTAAACTTATGAGAAAATATTCATTTTAAATTAAAAACTAAATACAAAAAAAAACTGAAAACTGTGGAAATACAGTACATGTGTGTATGAAATATGTAGTGTAGAAGTTTTATTACACATTCAGCAAGCAATTGCAGTGTTTACGGTGGCAGCCATGTTGGTAACGAAAGACCAGCAACCACATTACACTATACACGCCACAGCTCGCCTTGAAGCCCAGGGTTGGCTCGGCCCAGCTGATGCATCCTGCTGTGCCACAACCCGCTTCGCACCATGATGCCGCTCTCTACTCCTCTGGCCTTCGGCCGCACGAGGGGAAGTGTCACAGAGGCAAGTTACCGACGGAAATACTGTGCACCAGTTTGGTGGCTTGCACACAGACGCAGCATGGCATGTGATGCATACTGCCCTTATCGCTCCAGAGCATCTTGGCATCGGACGCACAAAATAAAGCACCCTTAGCAACAAATTCATCATCTGTATTGCGTGCGCTCCATTCAAAGTGTTTTCCATTTTATAAGAAAGATATTGTGAGAGAGCATGCCTGTGCTTACCTTGCCGCCCGCAACCACTCCAACACATCAGCATGCATAAACAACTCTAGTTCTGTGTGACCAGCGTATCACCAGTGCCTTTTATAAGGCCTTATTTTTGAGAAAAAATGAAAGTGGTACATGGGTTAGTAGTGAAAATACTAATATTCTTAAACTTGTGCAATGTTAACACTCCATTTACGCTTCGAGTACTTGAGATATCTCTTTTAGAGACACAAGGGTATGGCATGGCATGGTTAACAGAATAGCGCAGCATATGAAAAAGGGAGGGGGTGAAGAGGCTTGGCTGGCCGACTACAGGAGCTGAAGTGAGGGGTGGGTTGCTCTACCTTTCTCCCTCCAGGCATGTCTAAATATTGCATGTATACTCGCATCCAGCCAGCACTGCGTGAAACCTACTGCGTAAATTACACGGTGGTGTAAAATATGTGGAAATACAGCAAAACCCCTTATTTACACTTTTTGAGGGGGACAAAGGGAAAATATGTTAATTGAGGGAAAGCTCTAAAATTTTGTCTTAGTAAATACTTGATTTCCTGTATATCTGTTTCTTCTGCAGTAAACACTTTCCAGTGTTATAGTAGATTTAAAATACAACTACCAAATACCGTGTCACATCAATCTTCAACCCACACACAAAAACAATTAAGCCAGATTTTGAGAAATTAAATAAAGCTTCATCCACTAATATAACAATTGTAAATTTAAAAAAAGGTCAGTCGTCAACTCCCACATAAAAATTAGGTCAGATTTTGTCAAAATAAATAAAGCATGAACCACTAATATAAACAAAATTTAAAAAAAAAATCACTCAAAACACGTGTATCTACATGCTTGTTTTCAATATTATTTTTAGTTTATCTGCAATCGAAAATGTTTTTCGCACTTTAATGTTTTCCATTACTTTCCACAAATAAAAAGATCATAAAATACACAAAGAGTAGGTCAGATGTTATGTTTAAATTAAAATAACACACTGCAGACATATTTATATACCGGACATCGGCTAGATACACGTTGACATTTTAGGAAATTTCCATACAATAAAATACACAGGTTAAGAACACAATTTTTTTGTGGATACAGTAGTCGCAGTGTTACCACTCATGTTTTTGAAGGGATAAATATTCACAGGCCGCAGTCTTGCTTCAAGGCGCAATCCACACACACAATGTAGTGTTTGCGCGTGCACTAACTAACTAGATTACTCCACTGAAAATCTCATACGCAATTAAATTAATTTCAGCACAAAGGTTTACAAAACAAAGCTGTAAATAAACTGTTTGTACGTGTTTTGCAAGGCGTTAATAGAGGGAATATAACAAATTTTGTGATGCAATTTGAGGGAAAGTGAAATATTACCTCTTATGGCACAAAAATGGGACCTGGTGCAAACCACAGGAAAACATAAATACCAAGAATGTAAAGAAGAGATTTCACTATATACAGTATTTCTGTGGAGATATATCTGACGCTGTTAAAATTTATATGTTATTGCAGCGCAAGGTGATATGCAAAATACATTCACTAGTGCTGAGTCAATACTACTGTATTTATTTTCTGTTTATCCTTGTTACCACGTTACCTTAGGCTCACTGTAAATGATGCTTGGAGTATATGCATGTTACTTTTCATAGCATATAATTGTCAAAAATTTTATTTTTCAATTCACCTGTAGCACAGCTACTTTATAGTTTAGTGAGTAAATCTGTGTTTGTGGTTTTTCGAGTGGATGCTCAATGACAATTAGTGTAATGACTGTAAGAAGCCTGTGACTGCATAGTGAAATAAGTTTTAAAAATAAAAATGACCGTACTTAAATGTTTTATTAATACAAAAAAATTTCTCTTAATAATGGTATCTGTATTGAGTATTGGAAGTACAGGCTCACAAGTCAGTATCGGCGGAATCGGCAAAAAGTGGTATCGGCCCAGCCTTAAAATTCACCGGTGTGGAAAAATAGTTACTCGCAAAGTTAGCAAAAGCCATTACCTAGTGTTGCATCACTTCAAAATACTCACAATAGAGTAATGAAGGGACTGTAGAAGTGAAAAGTAAAATGTCCAAAAGAACCTCAATTGGTGCCACAAAGTTGATCACCAACGCAGGCGAAACATACCTATCCATCATGGTGAGCGAGCACACTGCTCCGAAGTTAAAAACAGAACCAAGATGTTATTTACTTATTTGGTATACATGGATGGCAACACTAAACTAGTAAGATCCAAAGTCACTAAATAAAACTAAATGTAATTGGAAGTCACTAACTGGGTGTATAAGCACCAGTTCAGTCTACACATATAGGCTTGACCTTTCTTAGGTTTTCTGTGCCAGCTTCCTCAAAAAAATCTACGAATTTAATTTCAAATGACATGTTTAAAGCTAAATTACATCCCACGCCCTTCTACAATAAGTCACACATCACACAAGCCAGAAGATTACTTCAGCTGTGTTGCTGCTATTGCAGTAAATACTTACTAGGAATTGGCCTGAGAACATCGGGTATCAGGACATCAACTAGGTTCTGATAGAAGAGGTAGTCCACCTGCCTCACAAATAACTGCACCGGAGGACACTTGCATAGCAGGTACAGTTTTGTTCTGGAAATCAGTCAAATAAAGTAACTGCCAAACTCAAAAATACCACTTGGAAACAAACGTAGGGTTCAAAAACATGTAATAAACTAAAGCTCTAAAGAAGTTAAATATCATAATCAATTAATTAGAAAAAAAACCATTTTTAATGTTACAAACAATTGTTAAAAATGTAANCCATTTTTAATGTTACAAACAATTGTTAAAAATGTAAAAAACAAGCAGATGTAAAAATAATAATTTTAAAATTTCTACTAAACTCAAAAACTGGCTCTCTAGTATTATGTAAGTTTTCTTTTTGAATAATATGGCACATCACTCAATTAATATTACATATTGGCACCATAAACTTNTAGTATTATGTAAGTTTTCTTTTTGAATAATATGGCACATCACTCAATTAATATTACATATTGGCACCATAAACTTTAACGGTCTCCAGTATTTCATGCCATTCATTTTCTTTATAACACTTAATTATTTTATGAATTTAAAGTACAGAGAACAAATATTCCTGTGCAACTGCCCGAGTCAGCTTCACTCATAATTTCTTATACCAAAATTCCGGCACCAGCATTCAACATGCTTAGCAGTAATGAGGTTTTCCGATCATTCTACTCCTATTCTGCATTTCCCAAGCACCACAAACTGAATTTTTATTTTTACGTAACACTGTTCAATATAAGTACCAATCTCCTGATGCGCCAAATTTAACATTTGGAATGAAAACAACTCCTATTGTNGTAACACTGTTCAATATAAGTACCAATCTCCTGATGCGCCAAATTTAACATTTGGAATGAAAACAACTCCTATTGTTACAAATATCAAAATCTGTAAACGTTTTAGTCATAGTTCAGCTGGTACAGCATGGTCGCATCCACAGCCTACAAGGCAAACCAGCTGCTGCTCATGCAGCATCACACTACAAAGATTTCAACCCTTGCAACAGTATCAGAGTAACGAGAGCCCTTCCAGCACCGCCTTCAAGCAATAACGCAGAACTTAAGATGCTCATCATAAAAAAATCCAGACATTCCCTGGGCCCTAACACAGTGGAAACTCTATCCATCGAATTTCAAGGGACTGACATAAAAATTCTATAGATGCGGACATTCTGTAGATTTGGACTCGACATATTAGTCAACCAAAAAAAAAAAANACTGACATAAAAATTCTATAGATGCGGACATTCTGTAGATTTGGACTCGACATATTAGTCAACCAAAAAAAAAAAAACTCAACTACATTAAATTTATGTATTTGTAACGTTTAACTAAAATAAGACAATGCAAATGGGAATATTAAAGAAAACATTCATAATACAGTACAAATTTAATAAAAAACAGTGTTTAAACACTNGACAATGCAAATGGGAATATTAAAGAAAACATTCATAATACAGTACAAATTTAATAAAAAACCGTGTTTAAACACTCTTTGAAACCATGTGCATAGAAATAGCTGCAGACAATTTTCATGAAAAAATATTCAAGTGAAAAACTTGTGAGTGTTGTTGGCAACGTCGCATCGCGAATCAGTATCTTGAAAATATGGCACCGTTGTTTCTCGTCATTGCTAGTCGTTACCAACATGGCTGCGCCGTAAACATTGCAATTGTTTGCTGAACATCTAATAAAATTCTACAGTACATATTTCACTCTATTTCCACATTTTTTCAGTTAATTTTTGTAATCCGTGCTCTCTAAATACATGATGTGTAGTCTGAGATGTCTATTGTTATTATTTATTATTTTTNTTAATTTTTGTAATCCGTGCTCTCTAAATACATGATGTGTAGTCTGAGATGTCTATTGTTATTATTTATTATTTTTTGTTAAAAAGTATGAATTAAGTGCGAAATTGTGACGAAATCAACAACCGGTTATTTTGGAAGTATTAAATTACATAAATAGAACTAAATGCAGGGCAGTGAGACGTAGCAAAAACAATGTGTGTTGAAAATTTATTTTATTTGCGTTATCTATTAGTATTACTTGTGCATGTGTACATAATGTACTGTATACCGACTTCGTATGCATTGGTAAGTGCAGTCGCTATTTATACTTCTGTTGTTTAATGATCGAAGCATATAATTTTCGGCGATGCAACAGAAATTTTTGTTCAATCGATGCTGTAAAATTAAATTTCGAGTTTGGCAAAAACTGACTTTTTTTAGCATTATTTGCATAGGAATTTTGTCGGGACCACAGAAAATGTTCTGTGGACACGGACTTACGGTCCAACCATGTTCGAGGGTTCGAATTTCCACTGTATTAGAATATAACAGCTCCAAAACCATACTAGACAGCTATACACACACAATTTCAAATTTCCTGCTACACCTTAGTTTGCCACCTGGTCGTTAGGTTCACTACCAACAGCGCCCATCCCCCATATTGTAGTGCTCTACAACTCGCTGCCCAGTAAATCTGGTCTAGCCAGTAAAATATTGTGACCTCGCAATCATGTGAAAAAGGTATCCTTTTCGTATAGTTGCATGTTGACAAGTGCTAGACTGAGTATGTACTTTTTTTTTTTCTGTTCCTCTTACGTATTATTGGTAGCCTAGCGGCCTTATTGTCCCCATTACTTAAAATTTGTTATCTTAAGAGGAATCTTAGCTGTTATGAATAGAAGCATTCATAGTTTGTTAAAGTAAATCTTAAAGTTAAAAACAAAACGAATATAGTACAAAATAAAATTAACAGCTGTGATATTGAGAAATCTAATAAGAGTAATTAGGAGTTCATAAATCTTGTTACTTAATTCGATTGAACAAGTAACATTATTACTGTGCCTCCTTAACAACTATACTGTGCAATTCACTGTGATGTACAAAGTGGGACCAGAACTCTGAACTGGATATGCAAACCAAGCTGCCAACAACTCAACTAACTCTTTACCAACAGTAAAACTGGACTTTCTGAGCCTGTATTTTAACTTCACTAAGTATTTAAAAAACATAATGAAAATGTTCATCAGTGAAAGCACTTACTTGGACAGATATTTCTCTTCCTCACATTCATCACCATTGTTATCCTGACTACGCCAAAACTCTCTCCATAAACTTTCCACAGTCTGAAACTCTAAATTTACTATGGCATCCAAGAAGGCCTGCAAAATAATTGAACAAATGGATAAAATGAAAAAAGAATTTAAAACTACAGGCAACAAATACCATTCAATTTAGTCACAGTAAAAATGAAAGGATTCTGCAGAATCCATTGCTAACATTATTATTAAGCCAGTTTCTTAATAATGTATACACCGAGTATGCATATGTGTAGTTAGAGTACTCGATCCAAGTATGCACAGTCTAAACTAAACAAAAAAATTCTGCACAAGTCATGCAAGAAATAATGATCAGTAGTTAATACACATAAAACTTAATTAAATCTGAATAAAGTAGTATCCTTGCGTACAAATAAATTTTAAAACATTACTACCAAGCAACATTTAAACTGAAAATATGGCAGTGCATTATAACTTGCATGTATATCGTAGTTCATTTTACTTATTCTGCATAAAATATTTACTGTAACACAAGGAGACGTTCTGTTCCAATTTTCACTTCCAAAAATATGAGTCATTTAATTTACACATACTAAAAATTTTGGGATCAATTGTTTTGCTTGGGTAGTAGCAAATGATGGTGAATGTTTTTTGAACAGGCATATGTTTAATTACAGTACAGATAATTACAAAAAAAATACAATTGTAGGATTAAAGTAAAACTGTGGAGGGGGGAAATGTTACTTACAAGGTCATCATATAATCAGGTCAATACGGTACACAGAAAAAAATTTCTTTAGGTAAATTCAGGTAAGTATGAAGCACTGTCGTAAGACATTCCCTGTACAAGAAATTATAGGCTGTTGACAGTAACTTTGAAATCAAGATTTTAAAAATGTCATTGCCCCTACGAGCATACATTTGAACACTCACACTGACTGGCATGTGCCAAGTAAGTTGGCAACCATAGAGGGAAAGTAGTTCCATGTCTTAAAAATTAAAAATTAGTAAAAAAGTATTAAACAAACATTTGTAAACACTGAAATATTTATTTTGCTTTTTTCTCTAGAAATGCACATAAATGTAAGAATTGGTAAAACTTGTAAAATAATTACTTTTATATAATGACTTCAGAGTTTCACCTGACCAATATATGAATAAGATAATCAGCCCCAGGACAATGTTAATTTCACATATGATGGAAGAATACACAATGTGCATACAAGTAGATCTTAAGCAGGGCTTTCGTAAGTGCTCAGTTTACTGTGAACAGCTCATAATTAAATATTTTAGGTTGTGCGAAAATTCTATATACTAAAACGATAATGATACATAAGAGCTTTTATCTTCAATTTCGGTAAGAAAACTAGCTGCTGAAAGTCTAAACGAAATTTAAAAGAATTTTCAACTTCAATGAATATTTGAGGGCTTTACAAATGTTAGTTTAGTTGAGTAACAATAAAAAATTATATCTGTGTAAAAGTTTGTTTGTGTCAATAATAAAGCTAAAATTACATAAAAATAAACTTCAAATGTTGGCAGCATTCTTACCTCTCTATATTAACCCCATTTATTGTGCCAATATTTCTTTAAGAACTGGTTTTTGAGAAACTGTAAAAAAATATGGGTTAAAAAAGTTGAAAATTTAAGGGAAACAGACTGAAAAATAAATTTGTTTCACTTTTTTGGTTGCTAAATGTGTGTGTCTTTTGGTGAGCTCTGTACTGGACTTAGTGCATTTCTAAATATAGATACCACCCTGCTAGGCAGCCAGGGATATCAAATATCTATTGACTGCACCCACCCTCCTCCCCTCAGGTGGCAGAATGTTTCTGCGCGACGTGACTAGTCATGTCACTAGCTGGGTCAGTATATGTGCAAATTTAAATACTAACCACTTTAAATTATATACCAACAATTTTTTTTAGAGAATTTGTGAGAGGTAATTTTTGAGAATTGAGTGTACAGGTTAGACAAATTGGGAAAAAGATGATAAATTGTTAACATTTTCGTTAAACTTTCAACAGAACTGAGCTCTAATGAAATTATTTTTCATTGCAGGTTCAGTACCATAAATTTCAAAAATTATATTTTTATTTTGTGGGGATAACAAAAAAAACCAACATTTGCACAACTCTGTAACTATCAAATACGACAGCAGCGTAATTTCCCAACAAACTGTAGTATCCTCACCTCACAGTGCTCCCTATATATACTACGCAGCGTATCCACATCCTCAAGGGTGCAATCCTCCGGCAGACTCAATCGTGGATTGAACTCTATCTCCGGGAAGTCTGGTATCGCCCCCGAGCCGTCTCCGAGGTACTGGTGATGCTGCACGTGCTGCGGAGAAACTGAGTTGGGATGGCTGGACGTGGAGTTATTTGCCCCTTGCTCGTACTGACTATCCGACTTCTGACTAGAATTTGAAAGGAACTTGAAACGCTTCTGAGAATTCTGCTGCCTCCCAGATGATGCACACTCCTCCGCGAACTGTGTTAGGCTTGATCCTGGTTTCACGCGAATACCATAATAGTGGTACTTGGAATTACCCCTATAACGAACAAGTATGAGTATATAAAAATGTTGAACACAAACATAGCAAACAAACAGTACATGCTATTATGTACTATTATAACAGTTACAGAAAAACGCCAACTTTTTTTCTCCCCAACATATAGGAAAAAGATAACATAAAGCTTATACGCAGTGATCATCGAAACAACGTAAATTAAAAGATGTAAAATTCAAAATGTGTTAACTTAAGTAGTACAAAAAAACTTGGAACCATATTGCACATTTTAAATCTTAACCATTTATGAGGGGAAAAGCACACCAGTATAATGCAACTTCTACCACAACATATGCTTATTTGTTTGCAAGTTCTTGCAAGTTTGAGAACATTATACTGGACATTTAAGTGTTTAGCTCTCATGCTAAGGTTATGCGGTATATAGGTCACTTATAATAAAATAATGCAATTTTATGTAATTTATATTTATTTCATTCTGTTACAAAAAACCATAGATTATCAGAAATGTTTTTGGTTCAAATATTTACAAAAACACTGGGGGAAAAAAAAGCTTAAAAGTACACAGTATAAAAATATAACAACTTAAATACTATATTTGCCAACGTACAAGACAACTCTACATGGTTTTAAGTAAAATTTGAAAAAAAAAAAAAAAAGTTAATTGGGTGTTGTACAATAATTCCCAGCCAAAAATATGATTTTTCCTTAACCAGGAAGATAAGCATATTTGAAATACATTGTTTTAGAAAATGTGCGGAAGTGTTTTAATATGGGTACATAAAAACTTTACTTCAGCATCCCTAATAATTGTAAACAAAACTACAGAGCTAGATATTCAGCCAATCATCTGCCTGCTTTTGTATTGATCCGGTGTCGCTGTTCTGCCCAGATGTCAGCACCCCTACATTTACCGGACAAACTGACGAAGGTGGTAACTGAAACAAACTCCAACATCTGTGGCTGGCTGTTCACAATAATATGTATTTCCCTAGCGCCTTGCTGAAAATGCAGCAGCAAGATAACAAACTGCCGTAATTGTACAGTTGTTATGTTTCTCCATGTGATTTTCACCTTTCACTGGTAATTTTCCGTAGTAAAACCATGCCATGAATAATGAATTTGTAAGCAGTAAAGCACTAAAACATGCACACAAATACATTCGTCCATCTGCAATATGATTACTTATTACGTGATTATCTTTTCCTACAGAAAAATATACTAGTAGCATTGTACATTTATTTACAGATTACCATATTTTAGGGATGTCAAACTCTATTCCACGATTCCTCGATACCTGCGATTCTTGGAAAATCATATAATCGAGAATCGGAAGACCAAGAATCGAAGCATTGAAATTCAATTACTACAAATACATAACCTATCACTAGAGACCTGAAAAAATAGCACTTGGGATCAAACGAAAATTAACGTGAATTTTATCATTTTAGTTTGTAAAAAGTGATTTTTCCTGTTTTACTTCAAATAAAGCTACTTTGAAAATTTACACCGACCTTTACTTGCAAATAAACCAATATTCACGGAATGAGTGTTACAAAATTATCTGTTTTGTTGCTTTGCTAACTAATTGTGGCACAAAATATTCTACACAGACACACAATGAATGTTTATATCACATTTTGTGATTGCGCTTAGGAATACTCATCTCACTGTTTACCAAACGTCCGCTGTCTCAAGGTAGAGGGAATTATTACAAGGCCTTGATCACAGAATACACGCGGCTAGAGAATATTTGTCAGCAAATCTGTACGTAAATTAGCGCACGGGTTAAGATGAAAACTTTTACTACGCTATAATGCAAATTTTCACATAAAAAATGAAAAATGACGATTTTTGAGAATTTTGCGAATGAATGTTTTATGCCACATAGTTGCTTCTTACAACATATTTTATGTGTTTTTGCATATTCGAATATGAATGCATGCAGTTGGCCAGTAGATTTCTTTGATTTATCACCCTAAACGAAAACATGTTTTACTTTCCATAACGTGTGTTTACTGTCATAAATAACATGAGTGCAAGAAAATTACACTGACTTTTTTAGCATTATTTGCATAGGAATTTTGTCGGGACCACAGAAAATGTTCTGTGGACACGGACTTTCGGTCCAACCATGTTCGATGATTCGAGTTTCCACTGTATAAGAATATAACAGCTCCAAAACCATACTAGACAGCTATACACACATAATTTCAAATTTCCTGCTACACCTTAGTTTGCCACCTGGTCGTTAGGTTCACAACCAACAGCGCCCATCCCCCATATTGTAGTGCTCTACAACTCGCTGCCCAGCAAATCTGGTCTAGCCAGTAAAATATTGTGACCTCGCAACCATGTGAAAAAGGTATCCTCCTTTTCGTATAGTTGCATGTTGACAAGTGCTAGACTGAGTATGTACTTGTTTTTCTGTTCCTCTTATGTATTATTGGTTTTCCCACCGTTTTAGTGTTTACGTCTACCAAGCACCACATTATCTATAGAATTCGCGCCAACTAGCTCGCTGAGTTTGTTTACATTCATAGCATTGTCACGTTTTATCCAACAATTTATTTATTATTTACAAAGCGGCGCGGCGGTCAAAAATGTATTTATATGCATTTCCTTGTGTAAATTCAATTATAATGTATTTTTATATTGTATTCTTCCAACTAACTGTATTTTTAATCATACATATTCTCGGTAGATATTTTTTAATCATATATATTCTCGGTAGATTTGTGCGGTACAAGAATACGCGTTTTGAACAAACAAAATTTTTGTAAATGGGCATAACGAAAAAAACTGTCGAAAGTTATAGTTCAAAAACATAAAGTAGATTACTCTAATTTTTTTTCTGTCCGTACAAGGCACTTTTAGTCATATTATAGTTGCGTTTAAATTGTTTACATTAGTTTCTTCATGAAACAATATGCCCTTGCCAGTGCATTCTGACCGTTGTTCAAGGTGTCAAACAGAATATAAAATCTTAAATAAAAAATTGCTAAATTGTTTACAATGTCGTCCGTTGATAAAGGTAACTAGTGGTTTTGTCTTGAAGAAGTGTGTGTATATTTCTCTGAGAGGTAGGTCTTTTTTGCAAGGAAATAACAATTGTGG
>NQII01007914.1:35200-88461 GCA_002778355.1 Clitarchus hookeri | reverse complement strand
GGGATGGCCCCGTGGCTAAGAGCGCCTCGTTAAAAAATAAAAGCTCGACTTTGTCGTGATCAGCAGTTACCTGTCCATCCGCAGCATCCTTCAATAAGCCGCGAACGCGACGTGGGAAGGAGGATGTAGCCACTGGACCCTCCACCCAGTCACATCCAGACGTCATATCCGACATTGCGTCGTGAGCGACCAAGTTTTCGGTTTCCATTCAGAAGAATGCAGAATACACATCCCCTCTCCTATGCCAAGCTATGACGCATGTTTCCCACTCCTTTACAGGTAGTTGGATTGCCTGTATAGGGCCTTAGTAAGGCTTTGCCCATCATACTCTCTTTGTTACCTTTGAGAAGGAGGAAGGGATCAGTCTTATGGGGGGGAGGGTGATCCAGGCCAGCGGTCCTTTATGAAGGCTTGCGGAGTTTTTACCTCGCACCAGTGGCTTATAACTGCAGCAAAAGGTCGGCAAGACGCGAGATGCTCCTAGTTTGCATTTCTCCGGAACTCCCTAGCACGTGGATGGATCTCTGGAGTTGGGGAATACAATTTTAATATGTACTAACCAGTAATTTTGTGAAATGACGTCATGATGTCTGTGTTCAGTAGTCTCATGGCAGTATATAGCATACACAGAGCCAGCAGATACTCGGCTGGGATGTGTCTGGCAAGAAAATGTTTACTATTTCTTGTGCATGTTCCTTTTTTTCCCTTCTTTTTACCTTTTTTTCCTTTTTCCACTGTACATGTGTACATTCTTACACACATACCCACATAACACATATACATACATACACAAATTAAATCATTAAACTATATTATGGATATACTTGTTTATACGTAGTTTAATTAAATCGAAATAATATAATAACTAAACAATAATATATATACACACTAAAGGCTGAATTTGGCTCTGTGCCAACTATTTACAAAATGACAGTTTCAACTATATACATGGTTTAGTGTAATGTCTTGTCAGGTTGTTGGAAGGAGGATGCGGGATTTGGGTAGTTTCCGCCTCCACACCAGCCTTTCGTCGTAGTTTGTCAGCTCACGAACCAGGAGGTTTTCTACCGCCGGGATTTTCTTATACAGTTCTGTGGCCTCTTGTGCACGTGGTGTTGGTTTTTTTTCACTTTGAGCTCGTTGTGGAGCTGGTCATTTCGTGTGCACCAGGGTGCATCTGTTATCATGTGAATAACTCTGTTCTGAAAGCGCTGTGGTTTCTGGGGGTGACATCGAGCACCTGTTCCCCAGATTGGTGTGGCGTAGATTAGGATGGGGCAAATAAGTTTATGATAAATGATTAAACCGTTTCGTGTGCGGAGTGAACTATGGCGTATAATGAGTGGAAACAACTGCCTTAGCCGGGAGTTGGCTTTGGCGAGCTGAGAATGAATGTGATGCCTCCAGATCNAATAATGAGTGGAAACAACTGCCTTAGCCGGGAGTTGGCTTTGGCGAGCTGAGAATGAATGTGATGCCTCCAGATCAGATTCCTATCCATTATTACACTCAGGTACATGATATTGTTGATGTATTGGATTTGATAGCAACAGAACTGTTCTTTTGTTTGCGAGTTCTTTCTTCGGGTACTGAATGCAATGGCTTCCGTCTTTGCTTCATTCGCTTTGATGNCGAGTTCTTTCTTCGGGTACTGAATGCAATGGCTTCCGTCTTTGCTTCATTCGCTTTGATGCGCCATTTCGCCAGCAATGGATCTATGTCATCCAGAACAGTCTGCACGTGGCTTATGGCAAGAGCTCTTTTCATCGACGATTAGAAAACTATAGTGTCGTCTCCATAACAGCCGATGCAAGCCTATCCGACTCGCGGCATGTCGTTGATGTATAAGTTGAACAGGAAAAAACCTAGTGTTCTGCCTTGGGGAACTCCTGCTGTAACCTGGCTGACCATGGATTTTTCATCGTTGGGACAGACATGAAATGTGCATGATAATAGGTAGGATGTAATGAAGCGGATGTGGTAAGGGGGAAAGTTATACTCATGAATCTTGTACAGCTGACAAGGATGATAGACCCTGTCGATCGCCTTTTCTATGTCTAGAAACGCGACGGCAGTGTGATACGTTATTCAGTAGACTTCGTGGCTTCCAGAGTGAGCCAGGTGAGCTGGTGGACTGCAGAGTGCCCACAACGGAACCCAAACTGTTCGTCACGAAATATGTGGTGGGATGAAATGTGTTCCAGCACCTGGCCATTCTCCACTCTCTCCAGTAGTTTGGAGAGAGTGGAGAGTGTTTTGTATTTACATTACAAAAAGTTAAATATATATCTTAAGGGGGTAATGAATCGGACCTACATTGCTCTTCCAATGTATTGCGTAACAACGTCTTCTGATTGTAATTATAAATGTTACTGCATTTCTCATGTGGATATGTAATGAGGAAATCTGGGAACAATTTACAATCACGAGTGTTGCGCAAGGCTTTTTCGCTTTGTTCGTTCTGATGAAAGTTTTCGAAACTAAAGCAGTTGTGAAATACTTTAAGTATGGTCAAATAAAAAAATTTCATATATATCGGCAAGAGGGATTTTTCACCCCGCACACACCATTGTATGTTTTCCGATTAAAAACTTTTAATTTTAAAGTAAAACCAACTACTCGTATACATTTTAAACTAAAGCATATATAACAAGTTCATTTAATTTTTTACTGTTGAAACCAATTACTGTTCGTTATGATGGAAGTTTTCGAAACTAACATTCGCACTTTAAACTGACACCATAAATAGTAAGTAATTCACATTTTAAAATTTTTTACTGGTAAAACCAACTACACTAATTATCATTTTAAGTTAATGTACATATAACAAGTCCTTCTAATTTTAACGTTTTGTTCGTAGCGTAGAGTCAAATATAAAAAGTAGAATATATATTACTCTGGGGGTAACAATTTGGGCCTCTTTAATGCTTCCAATGTATTGAGCACCTAATTAAACACTCACCCAACTCTAAACTGACGCATACTCTCAACTGATTATGTCGCGAGAGACTTTATAAAGTTTTTAAACGGCAGTAAGTAATTCACACTTTAAAATTTTTTACTGGTAAAACAAACTACACTCATTTTCATTTTCAACTAACGCATATATAACAGGTCCCATTAATTGCAACGCTTTGTTCGTTCTGATTAAAGTTTTTAAACTAAACCAGTTGCGAGATTCTTACCGTAGAGTAAAATATAAAAGGGTAACGAATTGGGCCACCCTTATGCTTCAAATGTATTGCACACCTAAATAAACAGTCACCCAACTTTAATCTGATGAAGAATCTCAACTAATTAAGTCGCGAGGGACTTAAAAACTTTTTAAAAACCAGTAAGTAAATCACACTTTACAATTTTTTACTGGTAAAACCAAATACTCGTATATACATTAAACTATCACATATATAACACGCCCCTTTAATTTTTTAAAGTAAAACTACACTTAGATACGCGATACGGAACAATTGGCTTGAACTTCGATAGGCTAAACGGAATTCGGCCGGATATGCGATAGTACACTGAATTGTAAAGGAAACAATTAGAATGGATATTCGATACTATACTTGCGGTTTTACTATGAGTTTACCATAAAAGTACGCAATATTGAACAATTACCAGTTGTAGCTGTGCCAGCAGGTGGATATGGTGTAGTATGGATCGATGAATGAGAATGGCTACTCCCCCTCCTTATGAATATTGTAACCTGTTATGGTGTGTTTTTTGTTTGAGTGAAAGTGTGTTCCTGTGATGATGGCTATTATGGTGTGTCTGTTGTGCATGTAGGCAAACAACTCGTTTTTTTGTAGTTTAGGCCCCTGGCATTCCAGATGAGTATGCGGCGTATGTGTGTGTGAGTTTGTTGATGAGTTGCCATTATTGTGTATTTGTGTTTTCCTTAGTATGGTGCAGCAGCAGTAGTTTTTTTTTGTAGAAATAATGTGGTGGCTTTGAACTGCTGTTCGATGGTTTTTTCTGGTCTGCCCATGGGGTTATTTGGTGTATAATGAGTTCATAATTAATTTTTTTTCTGTGTTCGTGTAGCCAGGTATATTTCTGCACCTTGCTTATAGTCAGGGGAGCCTGGCCTGCTTGTGTAGTGGGCTGTGCATGTTGGATTTGAATCTGGTGAGTTTTTGTGTGCTCGGTAGGTTTTGTATGCGTGTGTGGGAGAGTGCAAGTGCGGACCGGCTCTTGTTGTGATGGAGATTTATATTAACTATTGCCAAATATTTGTGATTGTATTAATTTTACTGTGAGTGTCTCTGATGCTGTGATAGTGTGTATTTGCATGCGTGGTTTATCTTGTTTTATTTTTTATGAGTACAACTTCTTTCCCATGTTAGGTTGCTGTGTTGGGCCGGCTCGTGTTTATGTTTTTATCTGTTTATATCTGTTTCTGTCTTGGTTATGCTGTGTTTGTCTTATGTGTGTTTAGTTGGTGCATTTATCTGTGCCTGTCTTTGTTCTGCTGTGTTTGTCTGGTGTGAGTTGTTGGGATGTGGCACAAACAGGGATCTTGATGATTACAGTTTCTCTGGGCACTGTGTATAGGCTGCCTAGTGATTTTTCCTACAAAGTGCGCAGGTAGATTGTCGGCTGTGCAGTCGCGACAGGAATGATTTCCCCGCAGTGCACACAGCACTCTGCGCACTCAAACTGGCGACTCGTGTGTCCCAGCTTCTGGCATTGGAATCACTGCACTGGACCTTTGGGATGGATGTAATGTTTCCAGTGGAGGTGGGACATGCCTAGGAGATGTTGGATGGCTGTGAGGCAGGTCTAGGTGTTCTCGGGGTTTTCCTTCACATCCACCTCCACTTTATAGAGACCCAGTTGTTACTGAATTCGTCAGCTGGTCATCTGCTGGACAGAGATGACTCTCACGTTCTGCGCCAGCTGCTGTTGAATGAGGGCTGTGTCTTCTCATGCTGGATGTCCGCCCAGGAAGACTCGCAAGGGGCGCTTTTCCTGGCGAGAGAACTGGGCGAACTCTATCCTGCATTTCTGAAGTGCAGCCTGTGCCCACTGGATCATCAGTTCGTCAGTCAGTATTACTACTAACTGACCCAATGCGCCTGGACGAAGTCACAGCTCATACTACTGCTAGGCTCTCCCAGCCACTGTGAAGATGGAGTAGAGGAGGGAGGCATGTACCGAGAACACGTGGATTGTGACCTGCCTCAGTTCACTAGGCTTCGGATTCCCTTTGGAGCCACAAGTACTGGGTTCCGTCTGGTGTGAGACGCTCGCCTGCGGGTTTAGTGTAGTTGTCTAGACGTGTTTGGTGGCGCCTTTGAAAGTTCCGCCCTTGTTTGCAGTCTTTCTGGGCGTTTGTAGATTAATGGGAGGGTCTTTAATGTCTATGTGTGTTATGGGAGTTGGTTGCTAGTTTTCTGTTGTGTGCTGTTTTGGGTGGTAGAGGGGGGAGACCCCTGATCTACTTCGGGGTTACTCCCATTACCCTGTCGCCCACTGCTCCTCAGCGCGGGAGTNCTGGGCACTGTGTATAGGCTGCCGAGTGCTTTTTCCTACAAAGTGCACAGGTAGGCTTGTCGGCTGTGCAGTCGCGACAGGAATGATTTCCCCGCAGTGCACACAGAACTCTGCGCACTCAAACTAGCGACTCGTGTGTCCCAGCTTCTGGCATTGGAATCACTGCACTGGACCTGTGGGATGGATGTAATGTTTCCAGTGGAGGTGGGACATGCCTAGGAGATGTTGGATGGCTGTGAGGCAGGTCAAGGTGTTCTCGGGGTTTTCCTTCACATCCACCTCCACTTTATAGAGGCCCAGTTGTTACTGAATTCGTCAGCTGGTCATCTGCTGGACGGAGATGACTCTCACGTTCTGCGCCAGCTGTTGTTGAATGAGGGCTATGTCTTCTCATGCTGGATGTCCGCCCAGGAAGACTCGCAAGGGGCGCTTTTCCTGGCGAGAGAACTGGGCGAACTCTATCCTGCATTTCCGAAGTGCAGCCTGTGCCCACCGGAACACCAGTTCGTCAGTCAGTATTACTACTAACTGACCCAATGCGCCTGGATGTAGTCACAGCTCATACTACTGCTCGGCTATCCCAGCCTCGGTGAAGATGGAGTAGAGGAGGGAGGCATGTACCGAGAACACGTGGATTGTGACCCGCCTCGGCTTACTAGGCTTCAGATGTCCTTTGGAGCCACAAGTACTGGGTTCCGTCTGGTGTGGGACGCTCGCCTGCGGGTTTAGTGTAGTTGTCTAGACGTGTTTGGTGGCGCCTTTGAAAGTTCCGCCCTTGTTTGCAGTCTTTCTGGGCGTTTGTAGATTAATGGGAGGGTCTTCAATGTCTATGTGTGTTGTGGGAGTTGGTTGCTGGTTTTCTGTTGTGTGCTGTTTTGTTGGCGGAAGAGGGGGGAGACCCCTGATCTACTTCGCATTACCCTGTCGCCCACTGCTCCTCAGCGCGAGAGTAGTACAGGCCACGTGAGAGACTCTTGTCCGCCCCGTGTCTTTCATTTGAAACTCTGCAGAAAAGAGAAGCTTACCTTCTCACCCTGCCACGCCCATTAAATTGCCTTCCTGAGCCTGGCTCTCTTTGATGTAAGGACAGGCCAGATATCTCTAGCAAACCCTGGTTACCATTACCATTTAACTTCCCTCCGACTCTGCCTGCACAGTGACCGTGGGAGGAGGTAGAAGTGAGTCTGCTATCTAGCTAGTATTATCCCTTTTTTTAAACGATTATTTCAATAAGCAGGTTTAGTTATAGACTGGCCGAGAATTTGTTAAAAATCCCCGGCCAATTTTATATTGTTGAAAGCTGATTCTAAACTTGAAAAGTCGCGCGAATTTAGTTACGTAAGGTCTGGGTAAAGATTTAGCATGTAGTAAATGAGATGGTAATGCAATTGATCTGCGATGGGACCTTTAAATATATGTATTTATATCTTGGTGCTGTTGTTTGATCAGTTTTGTAATTCAATCATTTCTGAAAACCCTAAGGCGCTGTAGGGTACCCGAGTCCTAAGACAGGCTGGAGACGTACGTTGGGAGTCTTTGTGATATTTATATTAATGTTAATAGCAATTTCAGTTAGTTTAATTTAGGAGTCAGTAGTTTTGGAAATATTTCTGTGTACTTCGTGAGAAACACCTGTGAAGTTACTACAGGAAACAGTGCTGCCATCTCTGGGTGGGGAGTGCAAGGCCCCGCCCCCGGCGGAGAGAGCGGCCAATCAGGGTGGACCATATCAGACGACGACTCGAGGCGAACTGAGCTGCACAGTGCGAACGCGAACTAGTTTCGTTAAAAGTGGGGAATTTTGTTCCGGACCGACAGGAGATTTTTCCTGCTGGCCGCGGGTTTTAGTGTTGCTTTATTTTATTATGAGATCTCCTAATTACGTTTTAATCTTGTAATCGCGACATTTTAGGTTGTCTGTTACGTGATTTAATGTATGCGGAATATTTTCCTAGTATTCTAATTACCGGGTTCTTATGTAAGGCCATGTTATCGTAGAATTTATTGTTTCCTGCTATGAGTTTGTTACTAATAAACTGGATTTTAATTACCTTATGCAAAATATACTGTCATAGTGAATCTGCGAGCGTTTCCTATCATTCTGGGTTATTTGTTTTGTACGACTTGCTGATTCTTATAAGGTTTTAGCCGCGTTTCCCCAAACTTTATGTGCGTACAGAATTGCTGATCTAACTATGGCAGTGCAAGTTAATAACTTTAATCTCGTGGGAAGTTTAGAGTTTTTAAGCAGCGGGTATAGTTGCCTAATTTTTTATATTGCTGCATTTTTAATGTTAGTGATATGTTTACCCCAATTGAGTTTATTATATACGGTTATTCCTAGGTATTCAGCAGTTTTACTGTAAGGGATTTCTACAACGTCATATTTGATTGGTTTCGCGGTTAGTTCGTTTCTCTGCCTAGTTATTAATAGGGTCTGGAATTTTTTTATATTTACTTAAATTTTCCAGCGCTCGCACCACTGCCTGAGCTCNGCCTAGTTATTAATAGGGTCTGGAATTTTTTTATATTTACTTAAATTTTCCAGCGCTCGCACCACTGCCTGAGCTCTTATATTTTTGCAGTTGTGTAAGCAAGTTTGCGTAAGGCAGTGTTTTGTATTTTGCGTTTATTAATGTGTCGTCGGCATAGATCTGAACTTTTGCATAGGTGCTGGGAATGTCTGCACTATACACATTGTATAGAAAAGGTAACATGGTGGAACCCCGTGGCACGCCTGCGGTGAGCGGGCGGGTAGATGACTCAGAATTTTCGACTGAAACGTAAAATTANAATTTGTTAAAAATCCCCGGCCAATTTTATATTGTTGAAAGCTGATTCTAAACTTGAAAAGTCGCGCGAATTTAGTCACGTAAGGTCTGGGTAAAAATTTAGCATGTAGTAAATGAGATGGTAATGATATTGATCTGCGATGGGACCTTTAAATATATGTATTTATATCTTGGTGCTGTTGTTTGATCAGTTTTGTAATTCAATCATTTCTGAAAACCGTAATGCGCTGTAGGGTACCCGAGTCCTAAGACAGGCTGGAGACGTACGTTGGGAGTCTTTGTGATATTTCTATTAATGTTAATAGCAATTTCAGTTAATTTAATTTAGGAGTCAGTAGTTTTGGAAATATTTCTGTGTACTTCGTGAGAAACACCCGTGAAGTTACTACAGGAAACAGTGCTGCCATCTCTGGGTGGGGAGTGCAAGGCCCCGCCCCCGGCGGAGAGAGCGGCAAATCACGGCGGACCATAACAGACGACGACTCGAGGCGAACTGAGCTGCACAGTGCGAGCGCGAACTAGTTTCGTTAAAAGTGGGGAATTTTGTTCCGGACCGACAGGAGATTTTTCCTGCCGACCGCGGGTTTTAGTGTTGCTTTCTTTTATTATGAGATCTAATTACGTTTTAATCTTCTAATCGCGACATTTTAGGTTGTCTGTTATGTGATTTAATGTATGCGGAATATTTTCCTAGTCTTCTAATTACCGGGTTCTTATGTAAGGCCATGTTATCGTAGAATTTATGGTTTCCTGCTATGAGTTTGTTACCAATAAACGGGATTTTAAGTGCGTTATGCAAAATCTACTGTTATAGTGAATCTGTGAGCGTTTCCTATCATTCTGGGTTATTTGTTTTGTACAACTTGCTGATTCTTATAAGTTTTTAGCCGCGTTTCCCCAAACTTCATGTGCGTATAAAATTGCTGATCTAACTATGGCAGTGCAAGTTAATAACATTAATCTCGTGGGAAGTTTAGAGTTTTTAAGCAGCGGGTATATTTTCCTAATTTTTTATATTGCTGCATTTTTAATGTTAGTGATATGTTTACCCCAATTGAATTTATTATCTACGGTTATTCCTAGGTATTCAGCAGTTTTACTGTAAGGGATTTCTACAACGTCATATTTGATTGGTTTCGCGGTTAGTTCGTTTCTCTGCCTAGTTATTAATAGGGTCTGGAATTTTTTTATATTTACTTAAATTTTCCAGCGCTCGCACCACTGCCTGAGCTCGTATATTTGCAGTTGTGTAAGCAAGTTTGCGTAAGGCAGTGTTTTGTCTTTTGCGTTTATTAATGTGTCGTCGGCATACATCTGAACTTTTGCATAGGTGCTGGGAATGTCTGCACTATACACATTGTATAGAAAAGGTAACAGGGTGGAACCCCGTGGCACGCCTGCGGTGAGCGGGCGGGTAGATGACTCAGAATTTTCGACTGAAACGTAAAATTATTGGTTTGTAAAATAACTCTTTAGTAAATGGATGTAACATTCCGAGAAGTTGAATTTGATAAGTTTTTGGAACAGGTCCGGTATCCATACTTTGTCAAAAGCTTTGGCAATATCTAGAAAAATAGCGATAGTGGTTTGTTTGTTATTTAGAGTATTATGTTTGTCCGTGACGAACTTTGATAGTGCATGTGTTGTGGAGTGTCCAGATTTAAAGACAAATTGTGTTTTTGGTATTATTCTTTTACTTCTGCGTGTTTTTTTAATCGCGTAAGAAGTATTTTTTCAAAACTTTTCTGAGAGAGCTCAGGAGTGATATCGGGCGCCAGTTTTGGGGAAGGCACGGGTCTTTTTCGGGTTTTGTGATCGTTTTATTTTAGACCGTTTCCAGTCTGCAGGAAAGTGTTAACATTTTAGCATGNGATAGTGCATGTGTTGTGGAGTGTCCAGATTTAAAAACAAATTGTGTTTTTGGTATTATTCTTTTACTTTCTGCGTATGTTTTTAAATGTGTGAGAAGCACTTATTCCAAACTTTTCTCAGAGAGCTCAGGAGTGATATCGGGCGCCAGTTTTGGGGAAGGCACGGGTCTTTTTCGGGTTTTGTGATCGTTTTATTTTAGACCGTTTCCAGTCTGCAGGAAAGTGTTAACATTTTAGCGNATTTTAGACCGTTTCCAGTCTGCAGGAAAGTGTTAACATTTTAGCGTGGCATTAAAAAGGTTTATTATTATACAAAGTGCTGGGAATGGTAGGTTTTTGATTAATTGGTAGGTAATTTTATCGTGTCCCAGAGATTTTGTTTAGGGTATATTGATTTTTAAATGAGTAGTAGTTCTGGTTATGTATTTGCATAGTAAACTAACCATTTTATTTCACTGTTGGGGCAAGAGTTTAGTGTTGATGTCCAATATCGACTCATCAAAGTCCTCATTCATTTCTGTGTGAAAAACTTTAGCGACTACCCCTGCCTGGTCATCTTCGGTAGACTGAAACCTGTCGAGTGTATTCAACTTGATCACACGATAAAGGATCACCTCCTTATTTGCTAGATTAGTCACCCACGCCTGGGTTTGAGATGTTGTATCCAGGACAGCCCTAGGGATTAGACTCTAATACATGTCTTCTAGGTACTTCACAGGTTCCAAAAGCATCTCAGCTGATAGCCCATCATCTTTCACAATAACTTCCACCTTCTGATGGCAGCAAGGAGTATGGTTAACGTAGTCGCTAACTGTGACAAAACCAAAATGGAGAGCTTCACTCTCATGGTGTCCACAAAGTTCGGTTCATACTTCAGTAGTTTCTGCACAGAGGATTGCAAAATCCTACCTGAATGCTTGCTGACAGAAGTCTTCTTACTTTGACCACTAACACGAAGTCGCTCGACTTAAAGTCATCATTCTACCTAACCACCTCACCAAAAAGTGGTTAAAATTTAGTTCTGCCTTGTGAAGGGCCAGAAAGTCACATCCCAGAATAATTACATTTACAGGACAGCCGCAATCCCCACTGTGCATCGATAAGAGTTTTTACCAAAAAGGAACCCCAAATTTATAATGTTACGTACAGCCTGCCTTTGACCAGTATCCTCTGACAGCACCTTGTTCACTGCTTCTTTCTAGTACTTATTCGGTATTAAACAATTGTCCACTATGGGTTCAGCAGCACCACTGTCCATAAACATGGAGATGGTGAGGAGGTTGGTGTTTTGAAGAAGTAAGAATCTAGGCGGGTATTAGCTGATAGGTCATTTGTGGAAACGAAGTTGCCAGTGGATGAAATGGATAAGAGCTTATCTGAAGAGGTTGGGGTGTTGCAGAGATTCCCTCAAGCTTATATAGCTCTTCAGGATTATCAGGCGATGGATGTTGAGTGTGATCATATTCGGAAGGAGAAAGCGAAGGGTTCTTCCCCTTATGAGATAAGAAAGGGTCTAGTGGGGTATATAAATAGACAAGTAAAGTTAAGAATTTTCATTCCACAAGCTTTAAGAAAGATAATTTTTCAGTGTTATCATAATACGTATTTTGGGGGTCATCTGGGGCAAGATAAAAACTGTAAAAAAATGCAGGAAATGTTATTTTGGGCTAATATAAGAAAATAATCTTTAATTGGGTAGCACAGTGTAAGGATTGTCAAATGGCAAAATCTCTGAATTTTAAAGTTTCCGGTGTGTATTTTGCCTCAGTTGCACGGTATCTATGGGAAATTGTCTATTTAGATGTTTTTGGAACGTTACCTAGGAGTAAAGCTGGGTTTAATGCTATTTTAGTTATGGTAGATAGCTTTAGTAAATGTTGTTTTCTTGTATCCCTTGAGCCTCAAATAAATCTCCTGAGATCTGCAATATTTTGAGCCAGATAGTTTTTTATTTTCCTGTTTTTGGTTTATCAGTAGTGATGGTTACAGAAAATGGATCACATTTTATGTCACTAGAGGAGAAGAATTTGGCTTTATTTAGTTCAGACCTCGCCTTATTATCCCCATGCTAACGTAGTAGAAAGGTATATTTGGAATTAGAAATATTCTCTGCAAGCATACCAGACTATTGCCCACAAGCAGTAGGCTGATATATTACTCAAGCTGAGCATGGCATTTAATAATGTATTTCATGATAGTACAAAAAGGGTTCCTGCTGAAGTGTTTCTGGGCAGAAGTGTTTTACATCCCCTTATTAATGCATTGAGTTTATTCTCCTTGTCCTGGGATAGTGTAGATTTCAGTAAAATAGACGATGTTTAGCAGGAAGCAACTGTTAATTTGCACACCCGCCCGGCCCGTCTACCCAAACAACACACCACACGCTCCATTCACCGCGCATGCGCAGTACGGACCTGCGGCACGGCGTGGCGCGGGCGACAAGACTAATAGCTTGCTGCTTTTGTTTTGTCAAAGCGGGACATTTTTAGGAATTTTTATGAATTGTGGGGACAGCGGGACACTAAGCTTCAAAGCGGAACGTATGGTCACATAAGATATAAACCAAATAAACAAATATTATTTAAATAAGAGAAGAGATTTTAGAGTGCGGCTTTTTTATGCCATGTGCATTGCAAACATTATAGTAACAGTTTATAAATATATTATTCACAAAACATGCTAACTTACTGTTTGTAATTCACAACCTCTTGAACAAGTGTTTTTCTAAGGAGATCCTTACACGATTACTTCACTAAAATCACGGTTGTTCGTCACAGTTTTATATAATTTATTTGCAGGATAATTTAGTGAAATCAACACTTTCGCACGTTTCATGAAACCAGCAAACTTAAACTCAGAAACGAAAAATTACATTTGTTTTGTTTCAATGTCGATGATGGTTATGGGAAATGGTGAAACGAGCCGTTTCACAAAACGGTAAACACATGCCGATAATATTGCAGTTCCCTCAAGAACATGCAAAAAAAAAATTACCTACAACCTGCTATGTTTAAAGAAAGCAATTAAAAAATAAATAACAAACTATAAAATATTCCGTCCACACAAACAGGATGCTCGCCTAAACACGATGAGAAAAAAACACATGCACAAAAACGTTTATCTGACTGGAAACTGGAAACATGGCTAGCCATTGGCTGGAAATGTTTACTGTGCGTAAGTGTCTACATGATCCATCATAATTTCTATACATGTTTTCAAAGTCAATTCACTAAAAGCAAAAAATATATATTATATTCTTTTCAAAACATAATATAAAACATTAATGTAGTAATAATTAATAAAGTTTTAAATTACAATTTTTATTTCTGAGTACTACTATCTTCCAGAGCCATCATAAAAAGCGCTAACTTACCAACATAAGTCCCGCAGCAATTTTAGCTGATACAATACTTCGCAAATGGTAAAATTTATTGTTTACATATTGGTTACGTTGGTCACATTGTCTGTCAATTTTTACCCCGCTTATATGAAATGTACAATATAATAAGTAAGCTCGCATTGTTTCATTCACCTCCTGGGATCCACCTCCTATCATGAAGTTAGGTTTAATTTTGTTGGGTTTTCTGCATTTTACATGGCTGGCAGCAGTAGTACATAAGTTCTTCAATTCCCACAGTCACATGCAATTCTATACGGTTAATTAACTACACTAATTTTCCACACATAAACTAGAGTATGTATTATGTTACTCACCTACATAAGGGGCGAATAATTGTTCTTTGGGTATATATTGTTGATAACTCACGTATAGGACACGTTAACGTCTATTCAATTTGTGTAAAATCCGTAAAGATTCGTATTTCCGCGCAATAACTATATTTTAACACTTCCCATGAACATAATTGAAAGGAAACGCTCGTATTTTTGCACAATAATTTGACTTGATACATCACATGGGAATTATCGCAAAGAAACACCCTTAATAGAAACTCTAAATCCCAAGCCTTCGCACGGTTAAATTAGCATTGTACACTGAAATTTCGCATACAACTAGCATACAACCGTCACGTGAAATAGGTAAAAATGACACTGGAAGTTACAATGGATGCACATTTGTTGCCTGTCTCTGTGCATTGTTGTGCAACGAATACGCCATGGCGATACACATAAACTGCTTGTAAAAAATACCTGGTAACGTATTTTTGTAAGGTAAGTCATGAAAATTTCAACAGAATTAAATGATATTCTGACACTGCTTGATTACCATGTTTATACCTATATAACCTCAGTGCATCAGCATAAATATATCCTGTGAATCACATTATTTGAATTAAGGTTTGGTTTCCGAAGGTATTCTCACATTTAACACGATTTAGCGACCCACATAACCACCCTGATCTTCATTGCCCTCCTCACCTACAAATTTCATGCTATATACATACTGCAAATGAGGCGAAGCTTTAATGAAATTCCTTTTAAGTGTGATTAGTAATAATTATATGCACCCTTTGCAGGTATTATTTTCTCGTTTTTCGGAGAAAAAACAATATTATAGATAATTACCTAAGAGTTTTATGTAATACTATTTTATATATATTTTATAATTATGAAAGTATAAAATATGTAAAAATTAGAAATCTATGAAATCTAAAATTTTTGCTTAGGAAAACCTATTTTTCTATGGGGTTAACATGTTTTCTTAAGTTAAGTATTTAATTTTATACTCAACATTTCTCCTTCAATTTGCCAATTAATTTGGATTTCTGATTGTTCTCCAAGATATGAGAATAGGAAAACTAAATTTTTGGGGTTAGATTAAAAAAAATAATTGCTGGCATTTGTGTTGCTGGTGTTGGTTTTAATAGAGAGATTAATTAAGTCCCTGTCACACTGGGATGCCACGGCAGGGAATACAGCATCAACTCTTTCCTCAACTCTGGCATAGATGGTGTCTGCCAACGATACCAGTGGATGCCAGGTACTGGGAGTGACACACTGCTATGAACATTATCAACATGGAGCCGGAAGAAGCAATACTCAATGTTCGTATTGGCTGTAACCGTGATTAACGAATAAACCGAAACGGACGTTTGTGTGTGCATTCTTTTCTCACAGACCGTAGTATGCATGGTGTGATTGTGACATTGTTCAGCGACCTGAGAAAATATCCTGAAATTTTTTTCTTTCAATTACACACATATGTCTGTCACAAGTTTCGATGAGTTGTTGCACATTTCCTTACAAGATTTGGAAAAAAAGAAACACGACTTTAAGGGAATCTATCTCCCCAGAGTAAAAATTGTTACTCGCATTGAGGCGAGTATCCTAATGGCATATTTAATATTGAAATTAAAAATAAAAAGTGATGTAAGCAATAACAATAACAATGCCTCCTGTACTTTAGTCACACAATTTATTTAAAGTAAAATACTAAAACGATTTTAACTCTTATTATTTAAGCGGTGGAATTTGCATGTATTTTTTAATTAAGATATTCCATTACTTCTGAAAGGTTTGAAACATTTGCAGTTGTGTTGTAAGCTGGAGAGAGAGATAACGTCTTCGCGAGTATTTTGGGATAACTGCTTCACAGTACGTTGAATTCCGGATGTCCCACTGGAAGCAGCCAATGAACCAAGAGCATTGTCATACCTAGTTTGGTTGGATGCTGAGAACCCATGATGATGAGAGGAAGTGACACTATCTCCATGCTCCCCATACCAATTTCCGCACTGTTTCGAAAATTCATTGCGTGGATGAAACATGTCTTGCAGGTGACATGAGTATATCGGTCCACTTCCGTAAGGTAAAGGATGACAATGTACTAATTTTACCTCATCGATGATGCTCTTGAGACGAATTCTGACTGCCATTTTCCTTTCTTTGGAAAACAAAAACATATGATCATTATCCTCATCCTCTTTTCCTCCTCACTTTAGCAATTCAACAAGGGGATCATCAGCACCTCCTTTACATTTACGTGACTTCTTAAATGTTGATTCTTCTCTTTTTTCAGTAATTCTAGCTCCTACCTCATTTTGTTCATCTGATGTAGCTGTTACTTCCTCTGAAAGCTCTTCATATTTTCTTCTTACACTCACAGTTTTCTGGAGGAATAGCAACTGCTGAAAAAAGGGTAATCACTCTTTCTTTACCCGATCTGATGTTCTTTTGATGTTGGATCTTTCGGAGAAAACAGCCTCTCAGATTTTTCCATCTTTATTGAAGCATCCGCCCTAAAACATAAAATAAATACAGGACCATTTAGTTATAGAAATCCTGTACAAAAAAAAAATATTGTGCTACGTGATGTAAAAAACAAAGGAATTACTTTTTTAACATTTTTTTGTATGTTATTTAAGTAGAAATTTTGTAATGTTTCAGGTATATGACATATAGTTTGTCATTTATGGACGTACATTATGATTATTAAGTCTGTCATTCTACAATATCAACAGTTGTACAACATGTTGACATGAATCATGCGTCCACGAGCTCCTTGTGCCCACTCTTACTGCCGCATTCACATCAACTGCACCAGCTACACCGTGCCACACCAGCCACATCAGGCCAAGAGTGCATAGTGCAGGTTAACAAGAACGGAACTTGCAACTTCTTGCCAAAATGGATTACATAACTCAAGAGACCGCCCTACTTATGTATTACAAGAGGTAACTTTTTTAATAAACGGTGTTTACCCCAAAGCCACAGCTGTTGGGAGCACTGGCAATTTTTCGTTGCTTCGTAGCAGCTTGCATTACAACTTACAACGCAACGCACCACCGGGTGATGTCAACTGGCTGTACGCCGAAACTGAAGTGATAAGTTCACCAAAGTGTCATCCAGTAGTGTGCAGCATTTTTACAAACATATTAAACACAGTCACCACATTCACAACTACAGTCAGGGGTGTGTTTTATTGTATGAAGAGCTATCGAGCATGGCAACCCACGCCCCTTTGCCCAGGTGGACTCGTCCATCCCTTCAGGAGACAGCCACCTGGCAACATTGTACCCAGTGAAATTCACAGGAAGTGAAATACAGACACTTTCTTCAAGAAAAGGTTTTAGTGTATTTAATGCTTAGTTATAAAAAAATAATTATGTTTTCAAAAAGGGAGATGCCTATAAAGGCCTTCCTCATAGTAACATTTCATTTAGTACGGTGACACTCCCAGTCAACTTCACATCATCAACCTTAACAGACATTTGTTAATCAACGGGTGTGTCACCAATGTGTTTAATTTAATTTATACAATTTTTCACCACTGCCATAATATTAGATAGTGTTCATGTCATGTTTTACGTCATGCTTTACAACTCGACAATAGTCGTCGGTTCTAGTCACTTGTGAAGGAAGCCGATGTCACTCAGCCATTTCGACTCAACACTCTGGCCAGAACGGCGGTGTTGGTCGGCCGCTCCGCGAGCCCCCTTGATACCTTCATTTAGGCTGTAATCACTACACTGCAATAGTTAATTAATTAACCGGAAAATTTATTTTATTTATTTTAAGTACCAAGTGGAGAGCCACCAGCACTCTCACCAGAGAGCTTAACGCTATCGCGTATCCACATAAAACCATGCTCATTTTCATGCTAAGGTCACAGGCTGGATGTAAGTGCTGGGTCCGTTTTTCCATTAATTTCACGTAATCAAGCACAGTGAATAAACAGCTTTACAAAGTTCAATATGCGTTGATTATTTTCCTCTGAGACATGTAGGGCACCACACACTTTGTAGTATCTCCCGCAATTTTCTAGCATATTTCAGGCGTACAAGACGGTCTACAGTCTCGTCATAAGGTGTAAATAGTGTAACAGTAAGTACATGACATCAACTGCAAACTGACAGATTACTCCAGGGCCCCCTGGGCCTTCGACCGAACGACCCGCATAACTAACTCTGCACTGGGTTATAGTGCCGGGCAATTCTACAATCAACCAGCCTTGGGTCACCTCGATCAAGTCAATGTATGTAAATTCTTGTGGATAAGGTTTAATAATATGTGTTTGCATGCTCCCACCACAAAAGAAGATTGGCAAGAAATTGCAAGGGGCTTTGAGTGTCATGGCAATTTTCTTAATTGTATTGGGGCAGTGGACGGTAAGCACGTCGGCATTATCAAAACTACAGAATCAGGATCACTGTTCTTTAATTACAAGAAGTTTTTTTCTATTGTACTACTGGGAGTTTGTGATTCCAACCACAAATATATCTTCGTAGATGATGGGGCCTTCGGCAAAATCAGTGATTCTGTAGTTTTTAAAGACACCTCTATTTATAAAAATTTGGTATGTGATTCACTTGGTATTCCCTACTCCTCACCTCTTCCCAAAAACATCTCGAAATATTCTCCATGTGTGGTTTTGGGTGTTGAAGCATTTACCACGCACGATTATTTGATGCACCCTTACGGAGGAAGAAATCTAATTCAAGATAAGAGAGAGTACAACTATGGTGTAAAATAAGTTTCTTACTCGGACGAAAAAAATACACCATGTCGTCACTAGCACCGTAATTTGCGCTGCTATTTTTAACTGTAACAATAAAATATGTTTCAATCAAAAATTTAAACGTTTAATTTACAGGTAGCATACCAAAAATATTGGTTAAAACAATATTTTAACTGAGAACTATTTCTTACTAGCCGTGGCCAACACAACACTGCTCACGTTATCTTTCATTCGTGTTGAATACGAAATAAATATTACAAATTATTGAAGATACTAAGATTAAATTTTATTTCTTCAGAAATATAATACTTTAAATTTAATAACAGTAATACATATTTTTGGTATACAAGTTATTTAAAAATATAGGTTGACATGTTACTCCTAGGGTGATATTTCAACGGTTTTTTTCAAAACATCCGAAGAAACCCCGAATGGAATATATCTCTGCACATACAGTACATAAACATAAGCCAACAAGCTCGCATTGCATGTTCGCGATATCATTGGCCACGCAGGTTGTGCACCGCTACTGCACGTTGCGTCGCGTCTTACACTTGCGAAGATATCCAGCGTGACACAGATATTGTAAATTATGACAAGAATCCGAGCAGTCAGCTCCAAACTGGTGTCAAAAGGTGTCACATACACAAGCGATTTAACGTGGGTCCAAAGACAGAAGTAAAAATTGGAGTTTGATCATGGGAAAGTGGTGGTCACGCAATAGGCCCGTCTCTGCCAATCCACGTGCTCGGGTACCGTGCGTCGAGGTGTTGACGAATCGCAGTGATGTAACGTGGGGAGACCCATCCCTTGGAACCACATCGCTTAATGTGCGTCCAAAGGCACTTAGTACTTCCAGTAGAGTAGCAACAACTCCTGCAGAAAGAGGAAATACGTAAAGCAACTAAGACAAGCGGGGAGAAAAATGCAGAACAATCGTACAGTCATATAAAACTCTAGCCATTCCATTTTGAAAATCTCATCTGCGGACTTCCAGTGTGCTTGATACGGGGGTTTTTTTCATCACATGAATAATTTATTGATGTTAAAGTTCTTCTCTTGGCTTCATCTGTAAAGAGGGTCCGTAATACGAATCGGCATATTCGGCATACTGCTGTAGCAGTGTCTGCTATCCATTCATGGTTATTTCCAACTTTTCTGAGGCCCTGCTAATTTTCTCCTTTCGTGCTTTTCCTCGGCCTCCTACAAACAAAGCCTAAAAAGTTACACCAAACAGACAACGCACCGCATTCGTGCGCACTCTGTTTAATATTTTGCACGAGAACTACTTCTTACTAGGCATTACCAACACACCCTATTTTCTCTATGTTTTGATTCATATTAACTATAGAATTTATTGATAGAATATAAGTCTAATTGAACCAAAAAGAAGATAATTTTTATTTTGGCAGAAGTATAAAACGTTTGAGATAAATGACCTTTTACGAAACAACCAAACACATCATACATGGGGAGATTTTTGAAAAGGTTTGATTACAAAAGTGTGAAGAAACTGCGAATATATTATAACAGCAGAACTGCAAAATTTTCATAAAGCCCGCTGGACACAATGTCTACAACTGCTGTACGTTCTACGGGTTGAGTAATTGCTTATATACGACGTTCCTCACTGCCGTGTGTCCAACTCTCATTTTGCGTGCAGTGGCTTGCGTGCTAGTTCCCAATTCAGCCTCTACACGCTCCAACACTGCCATTTCAAACTATAGACTAAAGATGAGGCAAACTGCTTATTCGTCTTCTGTGCATATACACAACATTGACCTACCCCAAAGGAACACAACTGTCAATGTGTCATGGTCAACGAGGATGAACGTGTTTGTTTATATCTTAATTTTTAAATGATAGGTGCTATTATATTAATAAAATACCTCTACAAAATTTGAATTCAATCAAACTGCATTTCAAATTAGTTAGAGGAAGTATAAAAACGTCTCAAAGCACTTGTTTACTAAACAGTGTTCTAACCTCAAACCCAATCCACACCATTCTTGCTAGCTGTATTGATAGAAAAGCAGTTCAATGTTGGGACACGGAGATTGGTTGCGCGCAGCCAGCGAGATCGGCCTACCTCATATTTAGTCAATGCTTTGAACTTGAAAGTGCGGATGGCCGTTGTGCCTCGTATCGAGCTTCGTCACCGCTAGAGCGCCATGTCTTCGGAGTCTCCGTTCCAGTCGTGAATACGTAATATGCGGCGCGAATGTCGTCTGTTGAGGTATCATGACCGGTGCAGTCTGCCTGCTTTACTAAAATTTCTACGTGTTTCCATATACACAAGTACAACATTCGTGAGTTTTGAAATATTGCACACCAGCATTTTAACAGCTGCTGTCACCGCCAATTACAGTACAACTACTGCGAGAGGTGCTATACGGCGTGAGCAATACGCACGGCGTGGTTAATGGGACAACCATATGTGTTGCCTACCTGCCTCTGCACATTACCATTGCCTGTTTTCTAGAGACGGGGTCTCGTTACGCTATTAGTTCTTCGTCGGATAACGTTTCACGTACACGCCTTTGCCAGAACCTAGTGTATCATTTATTCTAATGTATCCGGTATAATTAGTTAAGTTTAAGTTGGTCAACTTCTTATTCCAGTTTAGTGTTGCGGTACTTCCTAATAGATTAATAATTTAATGACGTATTTTTTATGTGCTCAGTTCGTGAAACACATGTAATCTTTTAACATTAGTATAATATTTTAATACAACTTCATTTCACTTCAGATTTTGCGAGTCTGTGCAGTTATATAAGTTAATTCTAAAAAATTATAGTCAGTTCATAAAAAACCGTAAATTTTTATTAACAAGTGCACATATTCCCAATTAATTATACTTGCGATGTGGAGCATTCACGTATTGTATCTTGTCCCGAGAAAGACTAACAATTGATGGCCTAAGGGGAGTAAATTGGGGGCAGCTTCCCCCAGCCCATATTTGGGGAACTTTCCCCCCTCCCGCAACAATTTGTGCAGATATTGTTTCGTAAGTTAGTGATAAAACGTCTATAACTATTCGATAATATTTTGAGATGAATATCGGCAAATAGCATGTAAAAAGGACTTACACATATGAAATAAATATTATCAGTGTACACTGAAAAAAAAAAAGATTCTTATCTTATGTTGCTTAAGTCCACTTATTGTTCGTAAAAACTGCATCGACACAATGGGGCCTGTACACCACAAGCTTTCTAAAGTAGCGCGTAGACAACATCACTATGCCTCCTAGTTTATGATCATCAATTCTGTATTATTCCAGGGTGTGTTGGATTTCTACTTTCAACAGCGCGCTCGTTCATTGTCCACAGACAATTGTAGAAATACGGGGGTGATAATAAGTGGGAATTTAACATCTCGTACCACTACAGTCACCCCCATCTTGTGCGTTCCCTCGTCGACAACGGGAAACATGGATTCACAGGATTTTCTTGAAATGCGGACTTTCGCATTTTCCCGAATCAATAGGATTTGAGACTCATCGGACTAAGCTCTGAGCGAGGTGGCGCAATGGTAAACTTTCGGGCTCGCGTTCAGGAGGACATGAATTCGATTCCTAGCCCCGCCGTGCAGATTTCGGTTTCCCATGGTTTCCCGAAGTCATTCTAGGAGAATGCTGGGTAAGTTATATACTGTAGGCTGTTCACGGTAAAGTGAGCACTTTATAAATTAACCTTTGAAAAATATAATTGTCTGTTTCAACAGACACACTGACTGGCATGCTGTCTGAAAAGTTGGCAACAGTAGATAGAAAATGAGGGATCTGGGACACAGGCTGCAGGCTTAGGAGGGTAGGAGCCACAGGGCATCTGGCTGTGCAACAGTAGTGGCATCTAGCAGTGGACCAGAGGTGACCTTTGACCTTGGAAAACACTAAAAATTACCCTTTTGAATTACCCTCTAAATCTGCACAATTTCCTACAAAAAGTTTCCTTACCTAAATTTTTATGAGTAATCAGTCTAAAAAAAACCATGATCTTGTTTCAAGAATGTTCCAGCTCATGCTTTGCCATTCTCCCATGGTGGACAGGGGTGTGTGGTGTTGGAACCCTGGAGCTGTCCACCAAACTGCATTGCATCACAGCCCCATATTGTTTCTAGAATTTTCCAGTCCATACATTGTCATTCCATGCCACCATTTTGTTCCCAGAATTTTCCAGATCATGCTCTGTCATTCCATGCTACCGCCTTGTTTCAAGAATGTTCCAGTTCATGCTCTGTCGTTCTACCTCGACATCTTGTTTCTAAGTGTGACATGGGTGCCAGCATAGGTTTTAATGATATATACATAAAATATATATGAAAATAATATTTTTCCAAATGTTATAAGCATGGGTATGTCTGTTCGAGAGGTTAGTGTTCATTATGTTAACTCCTGCAGCAGGCATGTTGACATAGAACTGAAAATAACTTTTCATTGTTTTTGCACTACAACCAGTGTTGTAAAATTGGTATAAATATAAGTTATAAACAGTAAAGACGTGGGTATTCGAGAGATAATGAAATATATAATTAGTGTGAGATGACTACTCATGTCGGAAACGATGGTTCAATGGTGAAATGGATCATATCAGCAAATATATTTTTAATATGCAAATCTACGTTAAGTACTCTTTTATTTCAGTTACTCTAACCGTTTACTTTGTACTTGTATGCATAAATAATAGTAAGTAAATAAGATTTGTCTCTGTAGTATAGCAAATGATATAGCAGTAGAGTACTTTCCACACATTAAAAGTGCATGCCTACACCCTGCAGCGAGCAATACTGTTACCTTCCAGTATTTCTGTCTCAACAACACATTCCAAGGACACATTTACTACAGACCAGGAAGTCGGAGTAAGGGCTTCTCTACACACTGCAGTGATAAATCCTGACTTTATATATTTTATAAACATACCAAATACTCTGATTATTTTTTCATTTAGAGTACCCAACTGAGAAATAGCATGGAACATTTATTTTCCAAGCACTTGTAAAAATGTATTCTTTATACTTGTACATATGAATAATTCTCAATAAGCAAGTTATTTTACTTATGTGTGTTTGAATAAAAGGGTAACTATATCTTAGAAATAAATCACACTAGGTAATTTAAAAAATCAAATTTATTTAAACAATTACATATAACAAATATGTATTCTTGAACAATAATGCATTTTATTGTTTCTTCAGTAATGGTCTTCTTCGGGTGGAAGTCCTGTGTTGCCCTTAACTTTACTGCACATATGCACTTGGTCCCTTGTACAAGACCTAAAACCAAACTCATGCATACAGTTCCCCGGACGTTGGAACTGAGGCTGTTCAACATACACTTGCAGATGCACTATAAAGATTTATAATTTTCTTTACACATAATTTTAAATAAATCTATTTGAAATATCAGAATTTAAGGTTTTCTAAACTTCTCTCGGCTGGCTTGCAAGTGCATATCACGCAGGTGGTTTAAAATTTTGTTGACATGAAAACCACACCACCTAAAAAAAGAATAAAAACGGTCAAAGGAACACAGAGAAAGACGACAGCCAAATAATAAGAGTAAAGTAGATGAAAAAAGAGAAGTTGGAGAGAGCGCATAAATGAAGAAGAAAAGCAAGTACGATACTACCACCAGTAACTGCAGTGCATATGAGACTGACATGAATACTATTTCACATTTACAACTCAGGATAAGTTTTGAAACACTCCAGGAAATAGCTATAAACCGCAGGTCGAAGGCTCAACATAGATGTCAAATACTCATACATGAGAAAAATTGTGGAAGTGATATAGTAGTCACATTAGATAAAACTAAAACAATGCTCCACGATATATTGGTGACACACCTGACAAGATGATACCTTGCATGGGCTACAGTGTACTGCTGAAAAAAAAAAAACCTAAAGGCAATAACATTTAGCTATTAAAGTTTAGACATTTCGATTTATTGTGAGAAAAATGTAGATATAGGAATGGAATGAGCTCTGCTTCAACATGACTTGGGAGAGATATTTGCACTTCATAATATTTATCTCAATAAAAAATTTATTGAATTACTCTTTATAAATATAGGGTAGAGTATATTCACAGTCATCCAGGACAATACTAGCTTATTACTGCACTCGGTGTACACCTGATGATGGTGTGTGTGATCTCATAGTATTTACATGAACTCTTATTTGTGTTTGTTGCAATAATACGTTAAATATTATCATATTTTAATGGTAGATTTCTTGATGCCTTTAGTATTTTGATAGTTTCGCTGATGCATTTGTAGCTATAATATTAAGCCCTCAGACCAACGAATTCATATATCTCATCCGTACTACACTCATCTTTAAATTTGGGCACCATTTTCTTGTTAGTGGGAAAGTAGCATGGGTGAGTGAGGGGATAGGCACTCTTGTCAAATTACATGTTGAATGCTGGATCTGCGGCTAAATCCTGGTAAAAGTCCATCATCTCGATTTCACAAATAAAGCTGTCGGTGTCCATATGTGCTAACTGAATATTTTCATTATATTTACTTATCATGACTTCGTAGTGGAAACAATACACCAAGGTCTTTGATATGTATAGTACTGCTAATCCTTCATAGATGTGCTTGTTCAACTGAATACTTTCTTTGTTCATTCTCATTAATATCAGATTTTCATCATTAATTAACCTTTCCTTAAAAATGGTTTTGCAAGAAGTTTTTAATTCTCTTTTCCTCGCATGCCAATTCCATGTTTTGCCTCTTCATTTTATTTTACATAAGCTTACTAAACATTGCATTGTTGGCAATCTTGAAGAAATCTTTCTCAAATACATTAGCAGTAGCTTGATGCTTTTGGGTATTCATATTAATGTAATGCTTCAACCCTGCTTTTTTATTATATTGCAAAACTCGATTAATCATATTTATTTGTAGGCTATGCTCAATTGCTTGTTTAAAATTACATAGTGCAGTATATAAACTGCCTCTCACATTTATCACATTCTAAAGTTTTTCTTTCTGGGTTCATCTAGCAGCTACGCTCATATCTTCTTGCATCGCTAGTCTGAGCGAACATCTCGTTGCAGAATTTGCATCTAGTAGTTGCCTTCTGATGGATTTGACCAGTGCAGCCTTGCATGTGTTCGGGCATGTCATTACAGGCAATTTATACCTCACACTTGTCGCATATCTGTTGTTCTTCCCAGAATAGTTTTAGCCTGCAATTTCTCTCGTGGCACAATCCATTATTGCTATCAGTAAACAATTGATTACAGAGCCCACACTGAAGTACTGGTGGAGACATAGTACTTACCACAGACAAAGAAGTGGAAGTAAGGGAAGACATGAAAAACTCATCGATACCGGATACCTTACTATCCATGGCGTGTGCTGTAGAAACAGTCACATGCTCAGGAATAAAACAATTTAAATAATACTGACAAGCTAATATAATGATAGGATGGNCTGGTGGAGACATAGTACTTACCACAGACAAAGAAGTGGAAGTAAGGGAAGACATGAAAAACTCATCGATACCGGATGCCTTACTATCCATGGCGTGTGCTGTAGAAACAGTCACATGCTCAGGAATAAAACAATTTAAATAATACTGACAAGCTAATATAATGATAGGATGCGGTACTGGGACAATGTAGGGGCAGGTAATAATAAAATACAATATTGAAACATATAAGTCATACCAAAAGAAGAAAGATGTGTGATGTACTGGGTCAGCAACGATAAGCTAAGTTGCTAGCGTCCTTCCAGCGACTACTCGATTTGACTTGGGAGAAAGGGAGGTGAGATGACCAAACCATAAAGGATGTCTCCTGGGCAAACAGATTCCACATTGCTTAGTTTCCACTTAAATAACAAATCATAGAAAAGCACTTTAAAAAGTTGAAATAAATACTAACTTCAAAGAAATATAAGTCTAGTAGTATATGACTGGCACCCCAAACTTGGCTTCAGTCGTTCGACGGGCCACACACTACTCGATGGAGGGACTTGCATACTGGGACAGCTGATCCCTAGGAACATAAAAATCTTTGACTTCACAAAATTACAATCAAACATACACTTAAATGATGGTAATATTTGGATTAAATGGTGTGAATCCAAAATAAGAAACTCTAAGCATTAGTGTGTGTGTTGTCTATCATACTATACATCGCATCTGATATCGAAACCAACAACGTCACCATAATCACAAAGTCTAAATACAAGTTTCTTTCTACTTACAAAATTATGAATACATAATATTGGATTCGAACCTTGTTTAGTGAAGGTGAAAAGCCATGATAGTACATGACAAGTGGACACACTATGTGATTAAATGCATGGATGGAACAGCAAAACAGCTGGTAGACTGTTACTTTTCTTTAGAAGTACAACTAAACAATGATATGACCAGTGTATTTATCATGTGTGATGTGGTAGAAAAATAAATTTTAGGACATCTGAAATGTTTTTAACATTAACTGGTACGGAAAATAGTATAAAAGTTTTACTTTGAACATCGCCTGCAAGCAGTCAGTTTTCTTCTTTTCTATTTAAAATATTTTCTATTGTTTTCCGACATTTTTTTATTAATTCATACAGCTTTGCTTTGAAAGTATCTGAAATATTTTGTCTCATATCCGTATGATTTTTAATGAGTAAAGCACTTCGCAGGGCGAGGCTTGAACCCCAGCATTCTTGCAACAACAGACAGAAAGGTATGTATGCGCATATCTTTATATATTGTAAATCAAACACTTTTTCACGTTTTTTTTCCTTTAAAAAATATGTGTTTTCTATCCGAGCATCAGTTTAACTAATGGACAACACGACATTTTTTTTAACGGATCTGTTAAAGCCGCTGGTCGAAGCACATCGTTTGACTGGTTCCACCAAAGTTTTATTCAAAACACATTTTCAAATACTTGCAATGCATCTCAAATAAATATAAAGTACTTATTTATACAGCTGCTCACAAGTATTGTAACTCTGTAATAAATTAAAAAAATTAAAGTGNTTGCTGTCGTCGAAGTACTCATCATTTACAATAATAATAATTTAGGTTGTGCGTACGAATAATATATTATGAAGTGCATGATTACTCAGTACTGGAAACTTAGTTTATTCAAACATTGTGTGCAAGTAATGTACAGCTGTAATAAATGTTTTGGAAATATTATTTTTACAAGTACTATTAAACGTGAACACTTTTTGACATACTGGAACGAGTTTTAACTCGAAGCTGAGATGAACGGAAGAATACTTCACGAAAACACAGCGACGTCTAGGCGGTGAAATGTTGACAACGATAAGGAACCTTGATGATCAGACGTCAAGCGCAGATATCAAAGTGGACCTAGGCATCCAGTATCATCCTTTTTATATGTTGAGCGAGAACTGACATGCATAGTTCCGTGCCTGAAGGGTGCGGCGTGGTGGGTGTGGCCAGGGTATTATTTTCGTAATGGTCAGTGCTCTCTCACCAAATATGGTTGTGCTAGTAAGTACAGATCTGTTATTGGCCGGCTATGCTCGTCCTCAGTTCTCCTGCCTGCAGGCTAACCCGGGTGCTGGAAAAATACGCAGGTCACCGGCTCGACACGACCTCAATAAGTCACTGCACTGTAGCAGACAGTTCCGTGTTTAGATGTAAGAATATCTCCCCGACTGCCTGAGAAAGTTTTCAGCCCGAGGGATTCCGTTAGGCTATCTACCAGATCCGGGGAAAAATATCACCTCACCACTACACTGCTTAGAGCCTTTCAATATGAAGAAAAAAATTATGCATGTCTTGTTTAAAACTTCTTTGCAAGGAATTTTGTAGGATTTTTCTTAGGGTAACGCCCAGAGTGCTCACGGTAAAGTGAGCACTTTTTGAGATTGTCATCAGACAACCAATAAATATATTTCATTGTGACCTCTGATTTTTTGTTTTGAGTATAGTGAAATGTATACACTGTGTTTATTACTCGCATGGAAGTGTTTATATTAACAAGTGACGGGAAGGATATAAATTGGCTGAAAGAAAAAGTAACCAGGTATTCAAAAGTGCTCATTTTACTGTGACCAGTCTATAGAAGTTAAGTACTTCATACACGATTTATAGCAGCAGTGCTCGAACTGAAAGGGGGAGAAGCCGGCCAATTGTCCCCCTTCTGATGGGTTTTCCCAACTTCTGTATTTCTGTGTTCGGTTCCAACTCGGGAAAAAAAATTTCCTCTCTTTGCATTAATGTTTTTATATCCTTAAATTATATTTACGATGACTGACTTAGATTTTCTCCGCGGCGGTCTAATTTGCAGTCTGTTGAAACTGCAGGGAGCTGCTAGCAACACTGTCGTCAGTTTTATGATTCTTAATCTATCGCTTTTTTCATTGAATAGCGTGGGCTACAATAAACATACGCGTCCCTACATCTTCCCCAATATTTTTCCCGGCTTGTCTACATTTAAATAAAACTTATAATCCTTTCCAATGCGTCTTTCAGAAAAACTATACATGAGTGGTTTTTTTAAATTGTATATTGCTATTGCTGTATCCATAATACGATTTAGCAGCTGATTTGTGAAACAACTAGTACAATAGTTGCATGTTGTTTTAAATAATTATTGTTACCATAGTTTTTTTTTCTCATGTCAAAATTTTAGCTCAGAATACAAAAGCATCATTCTCATATTTCTAACTATTTCTGAACGCTCCCTGCGTTCGTCAGTTCTGTGACTGGGCAATCTTCGTTGAATGACATTTATTTTAGGCTTGAAGAGAAACGCCAAAAACTTTTCATGTATGCATTGTGACATCCTGAGCTGTACATATTTTACAATCTCTTTTAAGATGCTATACCATCCACTTTTTTGTCATTGTCTAAGTTATTTTCTGTCCCCATTTTTTTCAGGGTTGGCTAGGTTCTTATTGACCCTCCCCTTAAATACACCTTTGTCCCTCTGAATGGAAGGTAGTATTTCTGAATACATATTTTCAGACAATTTTGTTTTGACTTGTTAGAACCACATGCCTATTGGTTTATTTGGTAGACACGTATGGCTTTATACTTTCTGGAGTATTTTCGATTATTATTTTACTTTTTAGTTTAATTTTCAAATGCACATACACTTTGAAAGGTACAGAATAGTTCAATGTGCTTATATATATTTCCTTTTGTGATACAAGGAATTTTTTTTAAGAATGAAACATTTTCGTTTTTATAAATATTTATTGAGCTATATATTACGTTATTACATCAAAACACTTTTATCTTCAGCTTCCCTCCGTGCATACATTTGTATTTTTTCTTAAGAGTTATACAACACGACGAGAAAATATTATAATTTCAAGAGAGAAAACATTGTTTTGAAATTTTCTTCATAGACAAAAATATTTTGAATTCTCAAATTTTTTTTCAAATCAACATTACTTTTATATTTCTAACTTTCAAATAGTATACAAAGTATACCACCGTCACACTATTATAATCACTGCTTCTGGGTTCCATTGTCAAGGGTTCTGGGTTCGTGGCCCTGTGCNGTATACCACCGTCACACTATTATAATCACTGCTTCTGGGTTCCATTGTCAAGGGTTCTGGGTTCGTGGCCCTGTGCAGTAACCCGACTTAAATTGATATTACCAGGTAAACTTCACACGCTAGCGGCAGTATATAGCCCTTAAAACTACGCACAGTCAGTTTTAAATGTTAGCAAATTGCACTCTCACACAAAACCATGCATTAATTTACAGGTTAGTTATTCCCCATTAGTTCCATGCAGTGGGTTATTACTTCACACAAAGCATGCACTATTGTTTTCTATTGGTGAGTTAATAATTGTTAGTGTTTAAAAGCACTTAGCTAAAAGTAAGCACTCTAAGCAAAGAGGTGGAAACGTAAAGCGTCATCATCAGTGTTATGTTTAGTCGTTTTGGTTTTGGGTTAGTTTCACCAAAATAACGAATCGCTAATATTCTGTGATGTTCAAGTGCAAACCATAGCATTTATTGTTTTAACAACAATACACAAATCGCTTACAGCCACGTCTGAGGGACGTCACTAAAACGCACTTAAAAGGGGGGCTCTTCTCAAGCCCTCAACATCAGAAATAGCTGTCTGACTCATCACTGTTAAAACACATTTGGAACCGATTCGATCAGTCCCGCTCCGCCTGGAAGGTCACACGTCGGCGTCGTCGATCGTCCTCAGCGACCATGCCTCGGCAGCCGACGTCCTCACTACACTGTAGATAAATTTCTTGTTATCCTCCTAAACTGTAATGGAATATTTTATCCTAAACATTATATGGAAATAATACCACATGTCGGACGGCAAATATAGGAACGTTGAGCGTCGTTACTATACAAGGTTGGAGACTTCCCTACGCATTTGACTGTTTCGTGAGCGAATGTACGAACACTACCATGGATGTATGGGGAAATATTTTACCATTCGCACTTTCTCACTATTCGTACACATTGATATGACAATTTTACGAATAATTTCTTAGAGTGTAGTCTTGCAGCAATGGAGACCCCCAGCCTTGTTGTCTCGCGCTGATATAGTCTGGCCGCGTGTTGTCCTCGATGTCCTCCTTCCGCTTTCCTGGCTGACCAGCACTCCCTAGGTCTCAACATACCTGTCCGTTATCCTCGACGGCCGTAACAAGATGTATAAAGCGCTCGTGATACACGACATATTTCGGAATTAACCAAACACGTCTAAATGGGAGATTTTCAATGGTTCGATGAAAAAAGTGTGAATAAACCGCGTATATATTCTGTAGTTAAAAGTTTCCTACAATTTACAGCCGGGTCTTTACGAGACACTAGCTACCTATCACGAAGAGAGGGCTCGGCCCTTTGCCAGCAAAAATAATTCAGACTCCATCAAGTAGATACATTTTATACGCTTAGCTTACGTTCATTTTCACGAACAGTTGCACAAGCATTGTGGACTCATATTTATTTTGTACACTGGCACTTAAACGCATATAAAATTACTGTTTAAAAATAATTCCTACACGTAGTGCATGTTTTTTTAACGTAATCCCTGGCCCGGAAGGTTGCAGTAATTTTGACAACGGATTATAGAAAATGGTTTCATGTCTTAAATTATTTTTTTAAGTGCTCTGTTCAAATCGGTGTGTCTGAAAGAGTTGTTTTTTATTCACGCTATAACAAGAATTAACGTAATGGTAACATATTTATAATTATAACCATTTAATTATGTTACTTGACCGACGCATGAGAGTTTAGACCATAGTAATAATAATTTATACGCTAACTTAACAATACACGAGATCAGAAAGAAGAATAGTTAACGGTGAGCAATATAAAATGCAAATGCGCAAATTGGCTACATTATTATAATTAAATTAGAGAAATACAAAAAGATCTCGCTCTGCGAATTTTTTCATGGAAAAACCGTTTTTCCTTACTGCTACAAAAGCATCTACGGGCAAAACGCGCGGACAGTGAAACAACGACAAACGAATATTTATGAGCAACGCTGAAATCACCAATTCCCGTTTCCACCGGTAGCAGATTTGACGGCAAACGTAATAAATATCAGTAAAGGTTGCACCCATAAAAGTCACGAGGTAATGCTCTTCCCCATACTTTGTGTTTCCTTCATATAAAGCTAACTGTTACTGATTGATAAAGTATCACGTAATATCTATTCCACCATAAAGAATTGTGTAACGTAACGCTTCTTTCCTCCACAATAAATGGAGTTTGTAAGTTAATGACTTTTGAATTTAAAACAATGTACATAACTTCGATTCTAAAATAAAAACTAATTTCAGTTGGCAAATAGTTTTATACGGAATTACACTGTAAGTGGAAGGTGTTACAAGCCCAAAATGATTACATATCTTGATAGGAGAGAATTTATTTTTCAACACGATCAGCTGACTTATCATGACGTAATGACGATATATTTTAACGTCATGCACTAAGAATTAATTTAGTTACTTCGTATTAAGAAAGTTAAATTATATATCAAAAGTGTGATCACGTAGTTACTTATAAAGCGAATACAAATTAATAAGCAAAAAATACGTTAAAATGTAAACTTATCAGGTTAAATGTAAATATCTCTTCTTCGTAATAAATGTTTATTGGATTATATATATATATATACACATCTACACTGAGGTAAAAAAAGTCATGGATTAGCAATATGCAAATATACAGATGGCAGTAGTATCGCGTACAAAATGTATAAATGGGCAGTGCATTGGTTGGGCTTTTATTTGTAGTCAAGCGATTCTTGTGAAAAGGTTTCTGACTTGATAATTGTTGCACGACTGGAATTAACAGACTTTGAACGCGGAATGGTAGTTGGAGCTAGACGCATGGGACATTCCATTTCGGAAATGGTTAGGGAATTCAAAATTCCGAGATCCACAGTGTCAAGAGTGTGGCGAGAATACCTAATTTCAGGCATAACCTCTCACCATGGACAACGCAATGACAGAGACCAACGACATGTGCGCAGAACGGTTAATGTTAACAGACAAGTATCACTGCGTGAAATAACCGCAGGAATCAATGTGGGACGTACGACGGACGTGTTCGTTAGGACAGTGCGGCGAACTTTAGCTGTACTGGGCTATGCCAGCAGAAGACCGACTCGAGTGCCTTTACTAACAGCACGACATCGCCTGCAGCGCCTCTCCTGGGCTCGTGACCATATCGGTTGGACCCTAGACGACTGGAAAACCGTGGTTTGGTCAGATGAGTCCGGATTTCAGTTGGTAAGAGCTGATCGTAGGGTTCGAGTGTGGATCAGACCCCACGAATTCGTGGACCCAAGTTGTCAACATGGAACTGTGCAAGCTGGTGGTGGCTCCATAATGGTGTGGGCTGTCTTTACATGGAATAGACTGGGTCCTCTGGTCCAACTGAACCGATCATTGACTGGAAAGGGTTATGTTCAGCTACTTGGAGCCCACTTTCAGCCATTCATGGACTTCATGTACCCTAACAACGATGGAATTTTTATGAATTACAATGCACCATGTCACCGGGCCACAACTGTTCGCGATTGGTTTGAAGAACATACTTGACAATTCCAGCGAATGATATGGCCACCAAGATCGTCCAACATGAATCCTATTGAACATGTATGGGACATTATCGAGAAGTCAGTTCATGCACAAACTCCTGCACCGGCAACACTTTCGCAATTATGGACGTCTACAGAGGCGACATGGCTCAATATTTCTGCCAGGGACTTCCAACGACTTGTTGAGTCCATGCCACGTCGAGTTGCTGTATTTCGCCGGGCAAAAGGAGGTCCGACACGATATTAGGAGGCATCCCATGAATTTTGTCGCCTCAGTGTATATACACACATATACCAACATTTGAAGCTGATGTCTGGTTGTTACTGTCCAGATAAGGCGCGCTTGAGACTCGAAAGTCTGTTGGGAAATTTTGCTTCTGTTGTTTTAGATACAAAATTACCACTTAAAATATTCAACAGATACGATATTACCACTTTCAAAATTCAGTAGATACTAAATTACCACATTAAAATTTCAAAAGTACTATCTCTGCAGTATCGCTAATAATGCGACCATATTTCCCTCAGCAAAAGTATTTAGTGTAAAATTTTTAGTTGGTCATTGTTTATGTAGAAATTGATATCGGTTTCCAATGTAAAATTTTTAAATTCTTATGATATTTGTTGGTACTGAAGTTTGCATTAGGACCAAGCTAACATTGTTTTGACAGCAGGATTTTGTCGTACGCAAATGTTAGAGCTAACTTTCATCTGAGTTGCTACGTTTACTTTGTGACTGAAGGAGGTAGTATCCCTTTCATCTTAAATTTATTTTAATTTCACCGTAGCTTGTTTTTTAGGTAATATATTTGAAAACGAGTGTTTTTTGGGAGTAGTGCACATAATAACAGCTATTTTTCAGTCCACGATAATTTGTCCATGTTGTTTTTGCTGTATATGTAACCGTAATAAGGATTAAGTTATTATTTATTCTTTTTCTCACAAATTAGAAAATATGTCTTAAATCAGTCCATCCTGGTTTTCGGGAATTCTGTAAAGTAGTTGTGAAGGCATACATTTTAATATCAAATTTAACAGCAATTGATAAAAATATAGAGGCTAACACTATATCACCACCTTAATCATATTACGTAAACCAGAAGATGAGTTGAAAAACAGAGAATATACTGGGACGCATGACAACCGGAACTGACTATAAACCTATGTTCATAGTTTCCTGTCTGAAGCAGGGTCGAAATGGATGAGATAAGAGGAGTATAACGTTACGCGGAGCCGCGTTTCCTACCCGAAAAATGCACCTGCTTTCTCAGCCGCCATGAAGAAAGGATAAGATGAGCTGAGATGATTTTACGGCGTAATAAAGGTGGAGAAAGCACCCCGAGAAAAACACCACACCTCACCAGTGTTAGTCACACAGGCCTGTGACTTATCCTGAGACCGAGGATCATCCTGGATGGCAGCCAACTGAATTATACAACAAAATTACATTCTTCTTATCAATTATTTTGGATAAACAGAAGTTCACGAAGTTCTTACAAGTTTACAACGTATACTAATGAGTTACAGACGCAACGTCACTTTAAATAACATTTTCTATGTCGACTTTCTGTAGTATCAAGATTATTTGTTATGTATGCGAGGGAATATTTTGGCAAGAAATTTAAACATTTAACGAGAATATCGGAAGCAGTAAAACTTGAATCAAGTACTTAACTGATTATGTATTCACACGTACTTTGACCTTGTAGGCCCTATATTGCATAACCCAAAATTTTTCTCTGCTATATTAAATCTGAATAACTAGAAAACTTGTAAGAAAATTGAAGGCTCTTACCAAGTTTAAGTATAATACATAAAATAGCCGATGAAGTTATTTTTGAGACAGTTTCTTAATATAGAATTTTGGTTTAGATCACCACTTGGTAACGTCTGTAACTACCTAGAAAGACCTGCTTACCAAAACATAACCGAGATTTTAAAACTCACACACTTCCCAAACTAAAAATATTTGTGAGATGATTTAATGCGTGTGTATCTATACAGAACATAAAGACTTACAGGATGTCCGAAAAGTCTTTCCCTTATCACTAACTTTATTTATATCACTTCATTTAAGATAGAGATGTGAAACTGGTGCCAAAAAGTTGGCAAACTTACCAAGGTTTTTCTTGCAACAGGACAACACATAAGTAAGTCTCAACGTGAGAACCCTTGGTAGTACGTAGCACATCTAGTTGTTATGAAATTTTTGCCCATACGTTAACCAACATCACAGGAGGGATCGATGCAATGACTGTGGATATCCGTTGTTGCAGAGTTGTAATACAGGAGTTGTGTAGACATTGTCCTTGACGTAACTCCATATATTATAAAATATAATGGGTTTATGTCAGGAGAGCGTGGAGGCCAAGCTGTCGGGCCATCACGACCGATCTATCGTTCAGAAAAGTCGTATCAAGACAGGCACGAATATCCAAACCATAATGAGAGGTGGTGCACCGTCTTGTTGAAATATGACATCTGGGTGATACTCAAGCAACCGAGGAACAGTAAACAATTGCAAGGAGTTCAGATACACTGGAGATGTGCCCTTAGTGAAAAATAATGGTCCGATAATTATGTTATACCAAAATGCGCACCAAACATTTACCTTTGGGCTGCCTCTGGTACACACTGCCACCTCACCAGGGGGCTGAGAACCCCAAATTCGCATGTTATACCAGTTCATTACACCACTGATAAAAAGGTCACCTCATCAGAAAAAGCAACACGTTAGAGATGGTTATTATCGCCCTCAATATGTGGCAACATTTCGACTGGAAAGTCAAACCGACGCGTGGCGTCATTTGGCAGCAAAGCTTGTACAATTTGCACTTTGTATGCACGAAACAATGAACGTTTATGTAAGATATAAAGAAGAAAACTTTGTGGCATCTGTAATTCACGCCAGGTTATACGTGCCGATTTCATGGAACTTTGCATAAATTACTATCTCACTGCTTCCATACTTTCAGCTGAGGGTGATGGTCGGCCAGTTCACGGTAAGTCATCAACAGATCCTGTGTTATTGAATTTGTCATATCACGATTTAATGCTCTTCACATCGGGCGCCATCTTTCCATACCTTGTCTGAAAGTTCCTCTGCACGGTTATTGGTGACCGGGTCTCGTGCTACCAGAGGAAACACTGAGCTTTGTCCGGATTTGCGAACATGTCCGATTCCCTGGACACTGCAACTTATACACAACAGCCACGTTACTGAAACCTGAAACAAAAACATTTGGTTAGTTCCGAACATTTTGGCACCAGTTTCACATTTATATCTGTCATATAGCGCATATATATATATATATATATATATATAACGTTTGTAGTCAGGGAAAAACTTTTCGGACAACCTGTATATATGTACATATACACAAACACATATATTCTTAAGGAGACAGGAGGCAGGGAGTTTGATTCAGCTAACTAAAACCTAACAATAAGGAATATGAAAAAAAATGGCATATGTTGCGAAAATTTGGTTGATACAATACTTTAGCAGATTAACGAAACTGATGGTCTCTTTAAATGCAAATTTAGCCGATTTATTATTACCTCCTGAATAAGTTTTAAGAATGTATAAAGTCTTTTGATGACATGCGTTTATCAACTATACAGCTACAACTTTCAGGTGTGTCATAGCTTTGATTCTGAGGTAGTGATAAAAACACGCCAAGGTTCTGCTATAGCAACATGAGCAACTGTTTATAAGTCACAAGATCAATATCGTCAGTATGTAAAGTAATGTTATTTAACCATGTCTATGAAAAAATATTTCATATACTTCAAATCCTGGACTGAAGTTGTAAGTATTTCAATGGCTGCCATTGGACTCGTAGAGTTTGTTTGCAAAGATCGTATTCTTCACTGACAGAACAGATTTGGCGGAGGGATACATTGTGACCTCACTTCTTTTCGAGAAATGTCAAACATTACTAAAGTAATATGAAACCGAGAATAATGCGTCAGTCAATTGAAATCTTAAAGTTTTAGGAACCTAAATTTGTAAATAATATCGCAGTCACTACTCTAATATACATAAAGAAAAAAACACCAAATTCATTTACTATAAATTTAATCGTTATAATTGCTGTACTAAGTAAATACTTGCTCTTTTACTTGATTCGCTGCAATCTTAACTCGGAGTCTGCATGCCAGTGTGGAAGGTAGCATATACTGTTTACGGGAAGTGATTTTCTTCAAACGTTGAATTCAAAAGTGCTTACTTTACCCTGAACAGCATATAGCAGTTATACTTCTAATAATTTTACACAATCGTCTGTTCAACACAAGGATTTCAGTAACTGAAGTTCCGTCACATCGGTGATAATTTTTACGTATGGTAGGCGTATACGTAGTGGGAAATAAAATGTGACTAAAAGGGCATTCCAAATGAGTTCAAGTGACCATACGAATCAAACACGTATATGACGACGCCGCACACACACAAACACACAAACCCCATACACACATCCTTTGCTTGAGGTAAATGTAGGAGTATCGGATCGACTGCCGGATGAACATTTTCATCCCGTAAACAAATAAAACTACCTCCCTCCCATAAACGACCATAAACATGGCGGGCGGATAAATCACTATTCCAGTAATATCGGGCATCGTAACGGGCAGTCCCACATAAAAGGCAGTCGTGAAGAGGCGTCCTTCAGCAGTCGTAACTTCCCGGCCGTTACTGGCTCGCCAATTATCTTGAAAGTCCTTCGAGAGCCAGGGTAAGCGGCTTAGGAAGAGCCCGCGGACCTCTTTCTGTGAGATGGAAGAGAGGGATGAGCCGCCAAGAGACGCTTGTTTTAAGCATGGAAGGGTTATCGAGGGTCGTTTGTGTTCCACTTTACCATGAGGGCACGCCTGTGTGTAGGCAAGCTCTCGGGGAAGTAGCAGTAGTCAGGACCAACCAAATATTTGGATTCCTTGCTTATTCTGCGCCTGTTACGAACATTACCGTCTGAGATACCAATTACGACTTGCAATATTACGTCGCTTAGTTGTGTACAGAAAGGATAAATATAGCATGCTATTCAAACAATGCAAGTGCCTCCAGCTAGTACAACAGTTGACAACACACAACCTCCAAGCTAATACATTCTTGTGCCTTAGTGCCTTCCCGAATTGTCACCGAGACCCTCTCTTTCAGATCCATCCATGGCGTGGCCGAGGTGCTAGCCAAACTTTTACATCTTTATACTGAACCATTACCAGTGTTGTGTCACAGCTCACTGTGCTTACCCATTAATAGTTGGAAATACCTCGGGGTTTTCTCCAGCATACCGAGTTTCAGCCAACTTAAGTTTTCATGGTATGTATGGGTTTTACATCGGAGTGTCCATTACCATGACCAGAAAGAATTTCTTCTCATTGAAAGAGGTCGCGATGGTGCTTCAGCTAGAGTGCTCAGCTTTCGCCAAGGTGAACTGGGTTCAATTCCTGATAGGGTCGCACCTGGATTCTTACATATAGTAATTGTGCTGGACGACCTTGGTCGTCGGGTTTTCTTAAGGATCTCCCATTTCCTTGCTTTTTCATTCCTGTACTAGTTCCATACTCACCTTGCTTCACTTTCATAGGTTCTCAAAATCCCGATGATCTCTCCACTCCATTCTCGTTGAAATTCTGGCCCGAATGGCTTAAGTGCTTTGTAACTCAGTAGTCCATTGCCCTGTCTGGTGGTCATAATCTTGAGTCGAAAGTCTTGAATCGTATCATTGTCACTAAATAATCACACAATACATTGAAAATCCCAATGACGAGGACGCTGCTAGATTTGGATATATATCTACCTGATATCGGCCGTAAATACTACTTCATGTAACCTGAAGGACAACACGACACTCACAATATCCTTCTGAAGCTCAGCCCCGACAATAAGGTATCATTCAATTAGTTACCAGAAGAATCTTCGCTCAAATGTCAAAAACAACCCCGAGCTTTGTGATGTTACTGTCAGATTTTACTACACAGTGATGTGGGATATAGTAGATGGGGCTGGGAAGAACGGAGGCATAAAGAGTCCAATGAAGAATCACCTCACATGGTGCAATCACAATGATTTGTATGCCTAAGTCACATTGACTGTTATGTCAAATGCTCTTACACAGGTAGGTTAGACCTATTTCCAGGAAGATCATGTGCTTGCTGGTGGCGTTCCTTGATGAAGCTGGCTTGGTGGGCGGTAGCCAACAAAGCACGAACAACAACACAAACTCCAGGGGCATTCAAAACATGTGTCTGTGTGGTGGACAACAAAACAGTTGACACTTAGCTTGTGATGGATGCCACAGCAGAAACAACAAAGCTTGACTCGTTATTCTGTGACGGTGCACTGGCATACATATACTCATTATCATATCTCTGAATTTCAGCAACCTTTTCAAAGTGTAGCAATGAGTGATGTCGGGAAAACTAGCATCCACGTGAAGATCCCGAAAGTCACGGATTTTCCTGATGAGATCTGCAAGGCAATTGAGACTTTTACTACTTTGTAGCTATCTGATGGGGATGCTGAAGAAACTGTGAACATTTATGTAATCTGTGAGAGCCCTTGCACAAACAACACCTAATGATGTACTCACCAAACACTTAGATGTTTGCCCACGATCAAGCATCCACTTAGGCAAAGGCTGTGGTATTGATTTAGTGGAAGATGGGTTGGCAGACCTGGATTTTATTGGGCCAACCACCTCATGCGTCTTACAATGCTTCTCTAGAAAAGCTAATGCAGGAAACTCACTTAAAAAGATTATGTACTGCTGTATTCGTAGGGCTGTGTCCATACTTCTACATACAATGGGAATTAGTATTAAGTCACGCTAGGCTACAGGAACACCAAGAGCCTTTAGAGGCAATACATTTTCTCTGACGACAGAAAGTAACTGACGTAATGATTTAGGACAGTTAGCAGATGCAACATGTGTTTGAAGTAATGCATGGTCAAACATTCCAAAGATGAGGCGTTGGTTCTCGTATAGATTGGTTAGCAAATCCGAAGCTACACTTAAGTTTGAGGCAGACATCCGTAATGGTAGATTCATATCCAAAGCCTATCTCCGAAGCGAAGTTTTAAAATAAGCAAGTTACTCTACTTGAGAGATGTCACTATTATTTATGACCTGTATTCGAAACAAGTTTGAGAAGTTACACCAATGTTTTGGATCATCTTCGAAGGTGGGACGCGTGATTTTCGGGACTGCTACACATGAATTACCACTTTGACTAGTAGAAGGTTGCGAATTTCCTTGGGGATGACTTGTAAGAGAGTCGTCGACTGCCATAACTACGAAGTACTTTCCTTCAAAATCGGCCATGCATGCAGTATGCCTGTCAATGTCAAAGTGTGTGGCTGTATCGGCTGCTGCCTCGACGGACATGTAGTCTGCATCGAAGTGTTAAAAGTGGTCACAAGTGGTCACGGGACTTGGGAAGATACCACGTTACCAAGAACAAAGGTTGCTTGGATGCATCAAACTAAATGCCTGCGCAAGGTCTCGGCTCCCTTGGTACGATTTTCTGTCAAGCAAATGCACAAAAGTGCTGAACATATATTTGCCATATTTAGGTTAGATTCGTCAGAAAGATGAACACGTAAACTGGTCATGAGCGTGACACTTTAACATATCCTCAATAAATAACTAGCACAAATTGGAGAACGAGAAGACCAGATGCCAAGCGAGCGAAACAGACACAACAACAAACAAAATAAACAAGATAATTTTTCCCTTGCAACAATGACGAAGCGCTACTATCACGGGATTGTGGACGAGACAGTTAATCCACGTGCTTGTGACTTCATTCCAGTTAGATCTTGCAATATTTTTTACATCCCGCATCAACATGCGGGCCGAAACCAAAAATGTGCAACGCCCCTGTCAAAACAAAAAATGTGCGCCGCTGCCGAAACGAGAAAGTGTGTAACGCACATGCCAAACCAACAGTCATACACATCCAGATGAAACGATTGATCAACAATCAGAACGGATCTGGCCTGGAGAGCATAGGCTTGCACAAGAGGGGTGCAGGGGGTCTGCACCTCCATTGCATCATCTCATTAGGAAACTTAAAAAAATAATCTTGACAGTTTCGAATTTTTACTAGACAGTATATACGATTCAATGAACACTGAATTAAAAATATGTTTAGCATAGCATAGACTATTTGTGATGAATACTTTAAATTATATTCCTACTTCGTACTTTTAATCCTGTAAATGTGGATATTAATTTAGCGGTTTTCAACCCCCCACCCCCATTTCGTAACCCTGCGCACGCCTATGCCTGGAGGAGCATGTTGCATGCCCAAATTGCGGACTCGAAAAGCTTCAATGCAACATCCACAACTCAAAGCAACGATAATGAATTCATGAGCCGCAAACACAACCACTCCCCGCCACGACGGTTGCAATACTAGCTGGCATAATAGTACCAACTCCCAGGATGGTTGAATCAGGGTGACCAACACCAACAACGCCATCAATCGTTGAAAGATAAAAAAAATATTACCCGCAGTCACCACACAGTTCACTATTTACTCTTGTTATACAGTTTACAATGTCACACGTCATCATGTCACTACACTAGTTATTTACAATGTCACATGTCCAAAAAATCATATAAGTAATTTGAAAGGAGAAGTTGTCAAAAACATCAAACCGAAAAACACATTTTCATTTGTTGCTTTAGAAAATATTATACCGATATAAGTACAGTTCCAAAGAAATAATTAGTTTGTTGTCAAGCTTAAAATTATTTATTTATTTGTGACTGGAAGGGTTAATTTTATTCCTCTATATTCTTTTCTTTTCGGTTTAAGTCCCAAGTACCATTTGTGCATAAAAGTAATCACCAACGAACTTAAACCGCATATAAAAAAGTACAACAATTAATAGTGCAAAATTATGTTAATCTCAATATTAACAAATTAAATATAGTCCGTCCATTGTAACTTCCAACTTTTTAAAGCCGTGCTAAAGTTATACTTCCAGGATATTCCTTAGCCTATTGCAAAGGAAACTTAGAAAATTACACCAGAGAGCCGGCGCACCGAATTCGTGCACATCTAGTGTAATAATATTTTAAATAGGAACTATTTATTACTAGACAATACCAACACGTGTATTTTCTCTCTCTATTAACTAATGTAGGCTATAAATAAAATAGTGTAATTTACAGATAAATTATACGTAAATGTAAAATTTATCCAAAAGCTATGTATTGTATGTTAACACAAGTATAAAACGCCTGTGATACATTAAATATTTAGAAAGCAACCAAACAGGGCATACATGGGGTGTTTTTTCAACGGTTAGATCCAAAAAGTGTTAAGAAATCGTGAAAAGACTACATGTAAATTTTCGCAAAATACATCGTGTTAAAATTTTTTTTTTTAGAGGACTAGGAACGTTCTACAGTTTCCGACCTTGCCTGCTTGAAATTCATGCTGTCCTCTGAGTTCAATAAAGGGGACGCTGCCAAGACCCTTGTCGGGATGCCAATAGACCGGGCGTCCAGTATTGTACGCCNAGGGGAAATTGAGGAATTCCTGCAGGCGTATTTCTCCCGCACATCACGATTGAAGGGGGTGGGCGCAAGCGAGGAGTCCCGCGAGGCAGAATGAACGAGGAGTTGAACGGTGTAAGAGCAGGAGGGAAGGGGCGTGGCTGATGGCTTGGCAGGACGATTCCGGATGCCGGAGAAGAAAAGGGCCGATGCAAAGGGAACCCGTCGGGTCAAAAGACACTCACTCGCTCACACACAACCCTCCCCCTTCAAGACCTCCTACAATTTCATGGGTGGGCAAGTTTATGGAAATCAGATAGCAAGATCGTTGCCAACAGTGTATTTTATTTTTCAAAGCACAAGAGAAGAAAAGGATGAAACAATTCGAATTTTACATTAAACGTCTCCCTGGGTCACCGTAAGGCTCTGCTAAGGCGCGTGTTGCAATGCACGGATGCGTGAACAAACGGACACGGAACACGTAAAATAGAACGAGTGGACGAAACGGAATGGATTTTTAACTGTTCTACAACACGAAGAAACAGCCAGTACTGCAACTTAAGAAATCAAAAATACTTAGCTGTTGAAAATTAGTGGTATAACTTTTATAATGTACACACCTCATCTTGTATATTCTTACTGTTTTTAATACAGTGTAAAAATACTACTGCCAAACCTTGTGCACGTGTTTATTAAAACAAAAGTGATAATAGCCATGGTAAATCCATGCACTTGTTAGCGTGTATACCACTGTAGTAACTAAAACGAATATCAACAAACCAAATACTCGATACCTATTGGCTACACGGATTGACGAACACGGAAGTGTTGAGAGTTGCCTAGCTTTTTTACGCATATCCATACAATATCCGCGTCCGCATGCGTCTCATTGTAGAATGAACACGGGATGTGTCACGGGCTCCGCTTCCGTCATCCGTATCCACATCCGGGTCTTTGTAGAACGGCCCTAAGGACTTAACTGCACGTGAGTAGTGGAGCGGTTGCTAACCTGATTCGCATTGAAGAGGTCGTAGGTTCGATCTTGGGTTGGTTACTCAGTTTTCTGCAAATTTAAATGTACAAAAATAAATTAAATATTTTTATTGTTAATAAAAATATATTTTGGCAAATTTTTTTGGAGTGTATAAACATACAGTACGTTTATTTTACGCTTGGTACCATTTTTTAAACAAGGAATACCAAAAGGGAAGTTTTGAAGAGGATGCTACCTAGAACAACTATTTAATTTTGAAATGCAATTGTTAACTTAACACTGAAATAGCAGTTTATATTTCAANGATGCTACCTAGAACAACTATTTAATTTTGAAATGCAATTGTTAACTTAACACTGAAATAGCAGTTTATATTTCAACCTTACATTTAACAGTTAAAATAAAATCTTGCGTTTTTCATGACGCGCTTAGGTACGTATATGGCCTTAAATAGTTTGACATTTATTTCATGGATGATTACTGATTTAAATCAGTAGTAGAAATCCAGAAGATAAACAAGCATGTTACATAAACACAACCACCAGGGAATAAGTGAGAGCTAATGACGTACAAACAGGAGATAATGTGTAAACGAACATTTTTCGAATACTAAGTAAACAGCCCCGCCAGTTTGAAAATACAATTAAAGAACATTGACACCCATAACTGGTACCATAATAAACAAACACTTTTTTTTACTTAGTCAGAGTAAATGTTATTAAAATGGCAAACTAAATTTTTGATATGCTTGGAAAACCCGGACGATAAAAATAGGAAAATAAAGTATTTTTGAAGGGTAAACTGGCTTTTCGGATTGCTTTAATTTTAAGACTGTTAACATTGTAAGCATAAAATTAATATTATTCTTTCATACTAAAAGTTATAATAATATCGTAGTCGTTTCCACATTTCATTCTCAGAGCTGCACATTGCCAGTTGCGGACTGCCTGCAGTTTTGACAAATTTTTTTTATAATTGGTAAGAAATTGCCATCTTCCAAAATCAGAGCAATGTAGAAGGAAACCTTACGGACAATACTTACAAAAGTATAAACCCCGCATTAATCATAATATAAAATGACTTTGTGCAGGGATGTTACTGAGTGGAAACGCGCCGCAACGCCTTCCCGGAACTGTTTTGCGAAAAATTTTTTTTTTGCTGTCCAAGCATATATTTCCAGGAAATAATAACTATTGATTTTTTAGTGAACTTATGAAAACAGAGCCACAACCGCAGGCAATTTATGAAGTTTTAATGACATGGACACTCTATTTGCATATAAGGACACACCAGATAGGCGGAATACATTAATAAATTAAAACTTTTGGTTGTTAAACTACCTCCATGACATGATTTACAATACAACGAAACTCAGACGTATTTATTTATCACGTTGCAACTGGCGACATTTCAGTGCACCCCTCCGACATCCACTCCTACCCTGTCACTGTTCCTGCGACTGTATGCCCACAAGATACAACCTCAAGCTAGCTTTGTTCGATTCTTCACTTCAGTTGCTTGGTTATTAAATCTAAATACATTATTTGTATATTAATGATATATTTTATGCAAAATATTTATCTCATTTTATTTTACCCATCCACACCCCTAGTTTTGTGAAATAAATTGTCACTAAAAGTTGTTTAGAAGTTAGCTCTAATGAGGGTATAGAGAGCGCATAAAATAACTTTTAAAGCAGTTAAATATAACAAACAAATAAATGGTAAAAATATAGAGTTTCAAAAGGAATTAAGAACATATAGTCCTTCAATATATTATACGGATCTGTATACAGTTTGATAATTTTTATACTCACGTTCTTGTGAACAAAGCGATTTTTCAGTTTACAGACAACTTGAAAACTAACAGTCAAATGCGAATGAAACGGTACTGTATTATTAAAACTGAAAACAAACTTAATATGTCATTCATGACCTAAATTTCGTAGGCTTATACTACCTAAGAATATGGATTTGGGTGATTAGAGGGCAAGGGCTGGGGCCTAAGGATTGGAGATTTGTCTGTCATCTTGGATTCCGTCAACTTGGATGATGTCACGTTCACCATATTGTGTGTCCTTGACCTTGACCTTTGTTGACCATCTTGTTTACAGTTGCCATCTTGTTTCTTGTCATCATCTTGTTTCTCGTCATCATCTTGTTTCCGGTCACCACATTATTTCCCAATTACTTACCTTCATTCGTCTCCACCATCTCGTTTCCCAATTACTCACCTTCGTTGGACAATAAAAATAATAATTTCAAAAATCTAGGAAAATGTAATGTTAAGCTCACACTCACACAACAACCCTAACCATAACCATAAATGCAACCTTCCAAATAATAAAATATAGCAAAAATTTAAAAAGTAATTCTAAAAATCGAGGAACATATAATATTACCCCACCCTATATCCCACAACACTAACTAACACCCCCGCACCTTACCATCACCCTCCCAATCATAATAAAAAAAAATTTAAGTTGAGGAACATATAATGGTACCCCACCCTACACCCCATAACCCTAACCAACAAACACCCAAACCCTTACCACCAACCTCCTCTCCCAAAATTAATCATTGGCCTTGTTTAAAAAATTATCCCTTCACTCATACCAATCAATCATATCTGCCCAGTGGCCACTAAATTAAGCATTTCACACATATATTTGTTTTCCAGTTTTGGACACTAGAGTGTGTTTGTAACTCATGTTTTGAGCATCAGCCACCAGAGATAATATAGTGTCGGCAAGAATGCTATCTACCTTTACCGAATGGCGACAAGTTCCATACCTGCAAAGCATGTATTTTGGCATATTGAATTTTCGTATTATTTTCATCACAAGTATTTTTTTATCTTAAAACATTTCTTTATATAAAAGCAGGTAGTTTGTATCGTTAGGGTGTAAGATGAAAGACTACATATATTCCCAAGACCATCTGTGTGAATTCAACCGACATCAGTATTCCCCCATAGATTATATTGTGTCTAATGAGCAAGGGTAAAAAAATAAAATAGTTTTATACATACACAAAATTTATTTTACATATAAATACATAATGCCATAACACAAAAAAATATTGTTTCCGTTCATTTTCGAAAAAATAAAATGTTCTTTGGAACTGACGTGTAGACTTCTTGTCTAGTTGTAGGCGGCAGATTCATGGTTCAAGGACGAGGCACACAATTTGCGGAGCAGCTGTGCATTCCTGCATGCCCATGTCCAGTCAGGTTCTGACCTGTCGCATAATTGTCGCTGTTGGTCGTCAAAAATTTTCGTCAGTTTGCGCAGCGATGGACACTCATACTCGAACTGCACACCGATGACTTCAATTTCGTTTTAGCACAAGTCGCTCAGCCATTTTTACTGTTCGGGCCCCTTATGTAAATCGGTCCTCGCGGATACTGCGTCAGCAAGTCGCGCAGAGTGTTACCCACATGATGGTACGGAATCTTGCCTTCATTCCATTACAGTCCATGGTAGTACTTGGTCAGCCAGTCGTTCGTCTTCTTGTTTTTTTCGTCCAACAGTCTCCACGAATAAAGGGGGCTGAAGGAGCGCGTGCACATTTTTCCATCGTCGTCATAGGATACTGCGATCTCTTTGAGCACATAGCCGCTCTGATTATGGAAACCCTGCGGGTTACAGTACATCCTGTTGCTGCCTGTGATTGAAGAAAACTAAACAGTTATCGCGTACGGCCCGTTGTATTTATATGCTTTGCGGTATTCACAAAAGTATCGTGACGAATGTCTCGAAAATTATACGATGCGATTCGGTCGTCAAGTATCAGGCAGAAAGCATATGTGCGTGAAGGAATATTTCCATGCATAGTGAATTCGATCCTGCAGTCCATTACATTCGAACTGATATGCTCGTCCTGTTTACTGACATCGAAAATTACAAGCGGGGCCTAACTATTGAAGGTATTTGGGCTCAGTATCAAGGATTGGGTGCACCCATAAAATGCATTTTGGAATTGAATGTACGTTTGATATGCCAGCAGGTACTGACCATTTTCAAAATTTATGTTCATGCCCACGTACAGATAGCTTTTTTTTATTCAAATATATTTTCACATTTTCTATTTGATATGTTTCGAAATGCGAATGGCTCACTCTCACATAGCGCTGTCTTCCAGCCTTTAGCCCAATGAAGAAGTACCTCGGCTCCTCGGTGGCAAAGCTGGACTTCACCATCCAGTTGATGTGTAACAACGGTCTGCTGCATGCAAGTCGCAGTGTCGGTTTAGTGTTCCGCTGTTGGGCCGAAAATATGAAGAAACAGACTTCAGAATCAGACGAAAACTGTTAAGAATATTGAAAATATTGAAAACTCGATGGTGATGCGAAAATGTTTAAAAAATAATTATGTTGTATTAATAGAGACACTATATCTATAATAGCGAAGAAACATTTAGTGGTTAAACTACATGTACCGTCAGTGCACAGTGATGCCGAGTAAAATAAATGAACATGAATACCGCTGACCAACAACAAAGCAGTAAATCTAGGTCATGTATGCTCAGTTTGCGGTGCATGCCAAGCGAAAATAATGAATACAGTACACCATGCCAACTAAGTTTTTATCAGGTATTAAACTTTTTCAACCTGTATCAAGTGTATGTGTGTGTTTTTTGTGTGTAGAACCCGAATATGACAACTATTCAGTGTGAGTGATGTGGGAGATCGTACACAGGAATGGCATAGAAAACCTCCCGAAAGGAAGACAGAGCTAACAAAATTAGCAATGATAGTCGAAAAAGAAAAAGTAGTAAAAGCAATACCGATTATGGTGAACCCAGTAGCAAACTGGAATATAACAAGAAAGCCCAACAAAGACATACTGAATTGGTTGAAAGAGGTGTATTCTCTCATACTTAAACAGGATTTCTATGGCATACTACAAATCATAGATGAGATTTTCCCAATTAGTGACAATAAGGATGATTGCAGGGAGGATGAGATAGGGCAAGATATGGACGAAAGAGATCTGAAAAATATAAGAGTTGAAGCAGATGCTCTCTTCGGAGCATTACTAGACTATCGTACACTAGACAAAAAGAAGATTAACAAGGAAAATTAAAATGATATATTGTTGTCCAAATTCTATAAAGATGAAAGCTCTACTCAATAAAATATTGCAAAAAAAAAAAAAAGCTAAGTTACAAGTCTTTGTGAAAGGAATGGCGACTGCAATCGAAAAAATGAACAAAATGCAGGAAGAAGAACGAATGAAACCTACCTTTGCATCAGTACTAAAAGGTAAGAAGAAACAACCAGAGGCTGGACCGGCAAAATAGGTAATATTGGCATATCCCACAAAGGAAGACTAGACCAGTGAAACAACCAAGATATAAATAAAGGAGAAGATCAACCCAGTGTAAGAAGGATGGAAAGTGAAGAATTTTCATCGAATTAAAGGAGGATGGGTACTCATTGAAGCAGGAGAAGATGCGGCAATTGAGAAAATGAAAGCAAATAAGAAACTTAAGAGCTTAGGACAGAAGTTCGACAAACCAAGGAATATAGGACCTAAAATAATAATTTATGACATTCCAAGAAAGAAAGACGATGGCCTACTACTCGAGAAATAAGAAGGCAAAATCTACACGATAAAGAAATCACCAAGGAAGAATTTTAAAAGAGATTACAGTAAGACTAAAAATCGGAAAAGCAAGGAAATTGTGAATATAGTCAGGGAAGGACCAGCCAGCTTTAGGAACATTTTGATCAAGCAAGAAACAGTATATGTGGGATATGCTTCATGTAAAGTACGCGACTTCCTTGTCCCAGTGCGTTTTTATAAATTCCAACCATAAGGGCATCAAAGTAAACAATATAAAGGAACCGAAATATGCTCAACATGTGTAGAAAAGGGCCAAGGTATTCAGACACGACCAAATGTAAAGGAGACAAGATGAATCCAGTATGTGCTAAATTGCATGCGGAATAAAAGGGAAAATCGTCAGCGCAGAGCAGACTTAAAATCATGTCCTTTATATAACAAATAATTTGTAATGGAATTGAAGAAGACCGACTATGGAGACATCCGAACACATCCTTAGAATAGAACAGATTGATTTGCAATGCCCTGCACTAGCTACTGCAGGATTAGTAACTATAGGTAATGAGAGAAACCTTGATGTGATTCTCATGCAGGAACATTACTCCTTGCGAGGAAAAATAATAGGGATTCCAGGACAAGTAATATAAACAGGTGAAAAACCAATGGCAGAAATATGGATTCAAACACCTTACTATGGAATAATGAGTATGAGCTCATTAAATGATGTGTCCAGCTGCGAACAAATATCAATGGAATATATACATAATGAGCTCATACTTCCAAAATTCGGACGAGATACAAATACACTTAGAGAAGTGGGACGAAGTGATACAAGTGTTAGGGAGGGAGAAGCGGGCCATTGGAACTGATTTTAATGCAAAATCGCGAGAATGGTATGTGGAAGAAACAGACGACCAAGGCATGGCGGTTGATCTCTTCCTTCTAGTGAACGATCTTAACGTCGTGAATCAAGTGGGTAACCTTCCCACATATGTTTCACCTGCACATGACACAGAATCTATGCTAGACATTACTGTTGTAACCAGGAAGGCAGCCAGACTTGTTGACTTTCGGATTGTTACAGAAGAATCAACCAGAGATCACCAATTCATTATTTTTGAGGTAAAAAAAAATCGTGGAAGAAAAAGCAAAAACGCTTTTATGACAAGATACATTCACCATGATGCGAATTGGAGAAGATTTGATGAAGTGCTAATAAAGAAGCTCCAAAAATACAGAGCTGAAAATTCGGAAGATCTAATCCAGAGAACAGAATCCTTAACAAGGTTAAACCAGGACACATGTGACAAGGTTCTTTGAACCTCAGTACCAGGAGTCCCACCAAATAATTGGCGGAATGGTGAATTAAAACAAACTTAGAAAGCAGGTCAGAAAGATAAGAAGAATTTTTAAAAGACAACGAAACGAAGACAGAAGAAGAATAATAGCAGAGGGATACAGAATATAAATGCGGTATTCTAACAATATAATAAAAGAAAAAACTCCTGGATAAAGTTAGTAACAGAGAAGGGGAATGGAAACCCATGGGGATTTGTATATAAGTTACTAGCCTGCAAACTGAAATTCAAAGAAGTCATGAAGAGCCTAAATGTTCCTGGCAGAACTATAACTAATATGTAAGAAAATTCAGAAGAACTAGTAAAAGCCCTTCTGCCAGAGGACATCATCGAAAATGAAACTTGAGTCCATCAAGAGAAAAGGAATAACATTAAAATACTGCCAGAAACCGAACTGACATCTAATTTACAATGAAAGACCTCGACCAAGTAAAAAAAAAAAAGATATAAAATAAAGGAAAGCTCCAGTACATCACAGTATAACAACAGAAAATATTAAAAGAGGCTACCCTCGAATAAGACAAGATCTGCTGAACATAATCAATGATGGATTGGAACGAGGATGTTTACCAAGAAAACGGGAAAAAGGCCTTCTAAGAGTGCTCTACAAAGGTGGAGGGAAAATATCCTACAAGTCCTAAATCATATACCATTAACATTAATACCAGTGATGGGTAAAATGAAGGAGACATTGGCCAACAAACGACTAATAAATTTCATGGATGCTACTACAAATGGATTACANGGTAAAATGAAGGAGACATTGGCCAACAAACGACTAATAAATTTCATGGATGCTACTACAAATGGATTACAACAGTCACAATATGGCTTCAGGAAAGGTAGTGATACAGAACGAGTAGTACTTGAAGTGTTATAGAAGGTAAAACTATACCAGATATACATGTCTTAGGAATTTTTCTATACCTAAGAGGAGCATTTGACTACGCATGAGGGCCAGAAACCTTATGGCAACTAAAAAAGGAAGAATGTCCAAGAAACATCTATTGACTAATACTTAGCTACTTTGAAGACAGAATAAGTATATATAGACAAACCGATAAAAGTTCCTCAAACTTTGACGAGGGGATGCCTGCAAGTCTCATCCTCAGGGCCTCTCATATGGAACGTCCTTTTCGACAGTTTACTGCAGATGACCATACCAGCTGAATGTGAGATTTTGGCCTATGCAGATGATGCCCTAGTGTTCATACCAGCATGGAGCAGAAGTGAACTAGAAACCAAAACTGAGGAAATACTAAATAAAGTAGAATAGTGAAACTCAACTTTGCAGTAGACAAAACAAGTGCAATGCTAATGAAGGGTAACCTTAAGAGAGCACCGATAATAAGTTTTCAAGGAAGACTCTTAAAGCTGAAAGACAAGGTCAAGTATCTTGGTGTGGTTGTGGATATTAAATTATGATTCCATGACCACATCAGATACTCAATGGATAAATCTGCATAGTTGTACAGCAGGATTAAATCGGTGTCTACCATGTCTACGGGACTTAGCTTCAAAACTATGATGACAGTATATAAACGTGTCTTCACAGCAATTGCCATGTATGGAGCAGCAGTGTGGTACAGAACAGCATCACAGGTACATACATAAAGCTGATTTTAAATACACAGAGGAATTGCCGATGTTGGCAGCTGCGAAGGCATATAGAACAATATCCGTGAAAGCTCCTCTTCAAGTGATCACTGGGGCAATACACCTGGACCTTCTGATTTAAGAAAGAAGTGAGATAATGAGATTTACCGAAGGTAGAAAAGCATCACCCCAGTTGAAGAATAAGAGAGAAGAAACAGTACTTCTGTGGTAGGAGAGATGGGAACATTCTGATAAAAGGAGAATCACATATAATGTATATCCTGCTGTAGAATAAAGACTGAATTACTCCTTGGATTGCAACAAATAATTTCCTGTCACAGCTGTTGTCAGGACATGGGAACTTCAAGGCAAAATTATAATTTCAATTTGGTGGAATCCCCTATCTGTGTAATATGTGAAACAGAAGATTATGTCCAGCATGTGGTTCAAGAGTGTCCCAAAATTGATGATATAAGAGTCGAACTGAAAAGAAAGCTAGCAATAACAGAAGGTCAAAATATTGATGTTAGAAATATAATGAAAAGTAAAGAGAAATTTAAGATATTTACAGATTTTGTAAGACTGGTCATCAAAAGGTTGGAAGAGTTTGAGGAATGGTT
>NQII01007914.1:5295-35077 GCA_002778355.1 Clitarchus hookeri | reverse complement strand
GGATAATGAAACTGGAGAAATAAATATGGATAAAAAAGTATCGACACTAATGTGGAAGTTGCAATTCAAGAAGGGAAACGAAACTGGTTAAAGACGACTCGGCGCGAAAACTGTACTTGAGATATAAGGACATGACTCCAAATGGAATGACCAGCAGTGGGAGGAAGGGGATCGAGTAAGGCAGTAAAGGCTCCCCTCTCCGCTTAGTTAGCCAACACTTTTGAAAGGAGTTTTAATGTAGAGCATAAATATTTTAGTAGTAGTAGTAAGTGCCACTATAGATGGCATAGTATGTAGAATTAGAATCCTCCATGATGTATGGAGAACGTTGGTGGATGGCAGGTAAACGATGCCACTTCCATATTCCAGGCACCAAGGGCAACTACTAAAGGGTATAAACAGATAGAAATTACAAAAAAATCCAGTTGATATGATGGCTTGTGGACAATCGAGGTAGGTCTCGATACTACACGATCTCAAAGCCACATCGATGTTTTTGCAATCTTTCACATTCTTCAGCATATTGATGCATTCAGAAGTACTCAGCTAAACATGAGACAGCATCCATTCGATAGACTGTAGCTTCAGTTCCACTGTCTCCACGTATTCTCCTGAACCCAGAATAGCAACTACATGCATATTATCTAGGAGCAGTACCAATTTCTGCTTTGAATTGATAATTAGTTTGTAGTCTTCGGCAAATCCCAGTAACATCGCAAGAGGAATGCAAACTTAGAAATTGCCTCCAGGGTATATAGGAACACTGCAGGCATCTTCTGTCCCCCAGCCTACCATCTTGGCAATAGACAGCTCATTCGGCATGAGCAAGATGTAATTTTTGATCGCAGTCGTTATGCCGACATCTCTAGTCTAGTCCGCCTCGACACCATTGAGCAAATATGTGATACGATCGATAAGGTGGAGAATACCATTACTCGTTATTTTCGTTGATGCCATGTTGGATACATTTTCTTTCGTCAATTTCTCCCTGAATCTCAGGAATGACTTACATGGAAGAGTGCAGATATCTTGGTGTTGGACCACTATCCGAACTTCCGATGGTAACATGTATGGTCTAATCAGGAATGTCTGGTATGTGCAAAGTTTCACTTTCGTGATGCTATTTTCAAAAATGACCGGCTCATTGACATTTATGTAATCTTCCATGACGATCGACCTTGATGCCAAATCTGCGAAGGAAAATATCATTGGTAACTTGGTAACCTGTGGTATATTGATATCTGGTTTCATTTTCGTGCTTTGCTTTATTGGTTCTGGTCACAATCATTCTTATTCCCATCTTAACAATCCCGAGACCGGTGCTTATAAGGATGAAGATAAAAAAAAATTCAACGTTCTCACATACCTCTTTAGTGGCTTAGCACTGAAAAGTGGTGAAGGTGTGAAGAAGATAGACGACAACAAGAACACTGACTATGTGTTTTGGGAAGACCAGAACGAACTGATGGATTGACTACGACTACTGGCCGCTTAGCAAAGGGATGGAAATTACTCGCACACCAATGAGATTATATCCATCGGCGAAGAACTGAAGGAGGGAGGCTACATATGATGAATCGGTTGAGAATCGTCCACGATCTGCATACAGCCACCAGGTGCAACTATCGTTGTCGCTAGGTGATAATTTTAGGCATAAATGACATATTTTAAGCCGACTTCGTTGAGATGATACTGTATGCTCGGATCAACAAAGGGTATAAATACATGTTGACAACCATAGGTGCCTATAGCAAATTCGTCTGGGCCTGGCTGGCCAAGTAGAAGAATGCATGTGATATCCCCGAGGCCATCGCGGATGTGTTGCATGAAGGACGCATCCCAAATAATTTGCAAACCGACCAGGACAAGGAATTCTACAATGAAAAGTTCAAGGCCCTGATGAAGAAACATAACATAAATCATTATTCCATGTACAGCAATGCCAAATAATCTATCGTCGAAGGTTCAACAGAACCCGTAAGGGCAATATGTGGAAGCATTTGGCAACTACAAGTGGCTTTAACTACTGCCAAAACTCGTCCGCTGTTCATTCTAACACTCTCATGAAGGCCGAAGACCTCAAAGATGACTCCCTGGTTCGGACCGTGTATGCTGTTCCGAAGAAGAAGGACGAAAGCAAGTTTAATGCAAAAAATCGTGACCTGGTGCGTATCTCCAAACAGAAAGGCGTCTTCGAGAAAGGGTTCACATCAAATTGGAGCTCCGAACGGTTTCATGTGCGATGTATACGCAACTATGCACCAAGGATCTAATATCTCGAATATCTCAACAACATATCCATTCGTAGTGGTTTCTACACCAGGAGATCTTGCCGACGAAGTTTCCAGATGTGTATTTGGCCAAGAAGGTTCTGAAACGATGTAACAGAAGGGTGTATGTCAAGCGGCGGGGTTTACCTGGCTGCTACAAATCCTGGGTCGCTGAACTGGAAATCGAGAGGTGAACATGTCTTGGAAGAGGATGATGCATATATAGACTTTTACTCAAGGGCCTATGTTCCCTCATGTTGTCATGTTGTACAATAACAAATAAAATTAGGTTTTTAAAATATGCTTTTTTTATTTATTTTTTAAAAGATTGATCTTAAATTTTTTTTAAAATTAAGATATTATTGGTTAAATAGTTAATACCCCATGTTTGGAAGAAGTTTCGTCATCTCTCGGTACAGGTCTATATTACTCTTGCTGACAGTAAATTTTTTATGGTGGCTGATACTCGAAACATGAGTTACAAATAGACTCTAGTGTCCACTACTAGGACAAAATATATGTGTTAAAGGAGTAATTGTGCGGCCACTGGGCAGATACGATTGATTGGTATGGGAGGAGGGATAATTTGTTATGTAAGGCCAATAATTATTTGGGTAGAGGTGGATTAGGGTGAGGGGTGGAGGTGCTTGATGAATGGGGTTTTTAAATAATTTTTCCGATCTTTTGCTTTTTTTATTACTGGGAGGGTTGCAGTAAGGGATGTTTTTTTTTCAGGGTTGTGGTGTGAGTGTGAGCTTAACATTATATGTTTCTCAAGTTTTAGAATTATAATTTTTTATTGCTTGCAATATTTTTCGTTTTTTTATGATTTCGTGGGTGGTGTTGAAGGGTGTTGCAATGCACATACAACATTTAAAACCTTACTTCCCTACATGCAACGATAGCTTTGTTGACTAGGGCGTCCACCATGCTGAGGACCCTAGGTTTGGCATTTCGATACCGCACATCTCCAAAACATATGTTGAGCTCTGCGAAAAATAAATAAAAAACAGCAGCACCCGTAGCGGCCATCTCTGGAACCAACATGGCAGCCGAGCGAAAGCGAGCCCAGCACCCCTAGCGAGCGGTAGTTGAATTAAGGACAAGTGGAAACAAGTTGGCGGATGACAATGGCACACACTAGCAGCAATAAATATCATTATAGGCATCAGTGGTGCACCATAGTGGAAGATGAGAGAACTTCAGCAGACAGCATCAAAGATGACAGTGGTCGAACAAAGGTGAGTAATTAAGAAACATGATGGTGGCATCGAACGAAGGTGAGTAATCGAGAAACAAGATGGCAACCAGAAATAATATCGTCACTGTAAACAATATGGCGACTGTAAACAAAATGGCGACCAGAAATAAGATGGCAACCAAAACACAAGATCACAACTGGAAATAAAATGGATCCGAGAAACAAGATGGTGGGCGGAAACAAAATGGCAACCAGAAACATATGGTTGCCGGAAATTTTTTTTTAACCAGAAACAAGCTAGCAGGGGAAACAAGATGGTGGGTAGAAACGAGATGGTGATCAGAAACACGATGGCGACCGTAAAATGTGGGCCATGATTTCATACAAGTTAGCAGAAGCCAAGATGGTGGACGGTATTTCGGCCCCTTCGCCTCCATCCCTTGTGTTCGGACATACTATTCCTATCTAGTTACCTATTTTGGGTTATAAAATAGTAAGTTTATGGCATGTATAAAAACGGAATGCAGAAAAATCATGAAAGAGAACATTTTGCAAACACTATGTTATAATTTTTTTTTTAGAGAAATAGCGAAAATAAAACGTTAGTTATGGTTCTCTGAGGCTAGGATCTAATTTAACTGGACTGTTGGTAACAGCACAGTGCCGAATTTATTGTTGGTGGACACACGGCAGCTCGGGGAGTTTTCGTGGTTAATAACCGACTTTATAATCTCCACTGCCATTTTTCATCTCTTTGTTTTACTGTAAATATGAACATAACGTACTGTATATACGAGGAATAAGTCCTATCCAGCAAGTACAAATTGCCAATAAAGAGACTTCTAATTACCAGTCAAAGTCGCATGCTAAATGAAAAAATACCAGGTCTCCTCAAACAAACACTAGAAGCGCAAAGCAATCAGGATAAGATGACAAATCAGATGACATTACGAGTTGTATTGGAATATTAACTAGTTTTCAAATCAAGAGTAAAGCATTAAGCATTGACTACACCGTCTGCTAATCCAGAACCTTAAGAAGTTCCAGGGGAAAATAATAACCTGAGATAATGAAAAAGTTAGACAAACTGCTTGAAAACATTATCAGGGAATAAAGACGTTTCAGAGCATTAATACAGACTTGAAACAGATATTTCAATTAATTATATTAGGATTACTGTATACTTAGTAATTTATCTTCTTATGAATTTTGAATTAGTGAAATGCACTTATATAAGTGATCCGCAGCAGTTTAATTCATTGCGAATAAGTAAAAATCACTAGTAAATTTCTGAAATTTGATCAATGAAATAACTCGGAAACTTTCGCTCTCTTCGGTGTTAAGTTTTCACTAAAATATATTTAGAGCAAAAAACATATTGTAACTGTATTGAGCTGAGCAGAGAGCAAACAAAATACTAGCTTAGATTACTTACTGAACCATGCCGCGGACAAAAAACGTATACATAAATAAATAAAGGAACGGATAAAGTAGAGCCATCTTGTCGTAAGTGTTTCAGGGGAGATAGAAAACTGCATTGATATTGCAGTTGCAAAGTGTAAATAATAATAATAATTCACTGAACCAAATGCCGTTTATGAAAACGTGTATTTTACNACTCACTGAACCAAGTGCCGTTTATGAAAACGTGTATTTTACGTTACGTTGCGTAGAATCTCACGTTTGTATTTTTATTTCTTTTTTTAGGAATAATTTATTGGTAACGTAATGTAAAATGCACGTGTCCTTAAACGGCATTTGGTTCTATGATGTATCCTACAAAATATGTTTATTTAACCTATTACTTTTAATACAACAAAAGGCTATTTTTGACCATGATTTTGAAGCAGAAAATATTTTGGGTATTGCTACTATACTATTTTCAAACGTATGGAGTGCGTAAAGATGAAACTACATGTGACATTTTATCTTTCCAAATGTGCATTCATTCAGAAAATAGATCATCTTTAAATTACACGAAGCTCTAGATTGTAATACGTGTATTAGGAATTGACATGTTTCGTAAATTGCATTCGCATGTGTAGTGTATTTCATCAGGACCAAAAAAAAAACGCCAGTAGTAAACTACATTGACCCAACTAAACTATTCAACAATAATTTATTTTGAATAATTGCAGANTAAAAAAAACGCCAGTAGTAAACTACATTGACCCAACTAAACTATTCAACAATAATTTATTTTGAATAATTGCAGAACCAAAGCACTAAGGTGTTTTTTGGCACTTTATTCGTTTCAAAATATGCTTTTTGTTTTTAAAATCCGTGTTTTAAGTAAGTATGTAATTATTTCAAAAGTGTGTTTAAAATTTAGCTTCTAATACACAACAATAAAGTTTTCCGCAGAGTTCTAATTGGCAGAAGCAATTAAAATTTACTGACACTTTTTGAAGTCGAGAAAATGCTTCCCTCTCTTATAATAGGCTGTTTGCGTACCAGGTAATTAGACAATGTGATCTCAAAGGGCGCGGTTTGATTGCTTAAGTTTCGTCCGTTGTTCGTTGCCGGTTGTTTCCAGAAAATGGGCTAATTTATGTAGCAATTAGTGCTCATTAATATACCCACTGAATAATTTGAAGGTTATTATGGCAACTTCCTACTAACCTACTAATGTAACCTAACGTAGTCAGAGCTAGAAAATTTGCGCCCTAGAAGGGAGACGAACAAACTCTTAGAATTCACTCAGAAGAAAGTGCGATAAAATGAAATAGTAAGCATTTATGCAGGCGATATGCCAACCATGCGTCTAAACCGTGTGGTTTTTACATTACTGCTGGAATAAAAACTGTTCATTGACAGAGGCGCTGAAACGTTTTGTACGACAATTGGACTACGCTATATACTCCACATTCTTCTCGACGTTTTGAACAGTTGTTATGTTACATCTTGTTCTATGATTTCCTCAATGTGGAATAGAATTGGAATATTTCCATAGATTTGATTTTAACCTCATTAGACACATTCATTTTTTGAAGCCATGTAGTCTATAGCTTCAGGTGTATAAAACAAATAAAGAACTTGAGCATAACATTTGATTAACAGATTTTAATATTTTCCCTAAGAAGTTAAACAAAAAATCGAAACATTTTAAGTGGGTACTCTCAGAGATCTTTAAATTACAATAAATTTACTTGTGTTAAAAAATTTCACATCGAATCCTGTACGTGCATAAGTTAGCCTTACTTAAATGTAAGAGAATGACATTCTCCGCTTATTTTTATGAACGTAGCTACAGTTATTTCTACATATCAAAATAAAAATGCCTAAAGTTGTCGAACTTAGAACAGTATATAAATTCCAGTGATGACTGGAACACACAACGACCAGTAAAGCCTAATACTAACTCAGTTCTTTCAAGCCAGCAAAAGAAAAGTCAAAACTATATTTGTGTATGGAAATTCCAGCTTACTTTTCAAAGGAAAGTGAGACTTATGTGATCACATTTTTGTATGCGCGTTTCTGTGCACGTCTATATGTATTACATTTATCTCAAACCCTCCTAAAATATTTGAACTTGTGAACCGATTTTACGAAACTCGGTATACTTATGGAACTTAGTCAGAAATGCAGGATGTTAATTTTTTAAATTGTGGCCTCATTATATTTTTAAATGCTGTGCCGTATGTCAGTAACCATTCCCCATATTTTGTTATAATACCATATTTAACTAACATTTTGGTATATTTTGTCCAAAATTGGTTTACTGGCTGTACCTTTTGCGAATAATCAAATACGCTAATTAGCTGTCTCTTCTGTACGCCATTATGGATTGCAGTGCAATTTCAATAGACAAATCATATCTCAACAAATATTTTTATGATGTACACTGAATTTCGCGTACTAAAAATGGTAGGTAAGGCATGGAAAACAGAGGCGTACATGGTTTTAGAATATCATTTATTTACTAAATAGTGGTCATAAAAGTACTTTAGGTTGGTATACTATGTTTAGCGAAAAGTATTACCAACTTGAAGTGGCATGCTGGCAATACCTACTGCAGTTATTATACATGCTAATGCACTGCTTCGTTTGTCCGTCATGTCGGGAGATAGCACCACCTGAAGAAATAAAGCTCTTGTGAATAAAGCTCCTATCCTAACTTTTTGTCAAGAAATACATGACCGATTGTGGCAGTTTTGGCAGACAAATAGTGTCAAGTTAGACAATCCTAAATTTATATTTATTTAGTAGAGGTGACAATTATTTAATTTATTTTATTTATTCAATTTATTTAATTAGTATGCTATTTATAAGAAAAAAATATAATTATTACGACTAAGCTTATTACCCTGGCAGTACCTAAGCAAGCTTGAAATTAATTTATTCGTAACTCTTCTTCACTATCATGTTAGCATGACCTGGAATTGAAAGCATTATCATTTATATTAAAAAAAACTACCAAAACCATTTAAAACTAATTTAACATACTAATAATACTATTCCTGAGATAATTAATTAAGTATCTTAATAAGTTAATTTGTTTAAAGTGGCTACCTATTTAAAATTTGTTTAAATATCACATATCTGTAAGAATTAAATAGATTTGAAGCCAAATTAGCATCCTGTTAATGGTTACTGTGTGGACTAAGTACACTAATTGGAAATCTCAACCAATTCCCACCACATTTTGCATGCAATCGGTAGTATTACGGAAGGCCACCTAGTTTTTTTGTAAAATGTTCTCTAATTTTAAAAGCGGCCACGTTATTCTGATATTGTTACATGTTCTGTATCTGGTATACAACTGAACTGATTTAATTTAAACTTAGTGGGCTGGTGAAACCTGCTTTGAACTCAGAATTCTGTTAAGTGGACAAAATCGGACAGCTGAAACTTCACAACACTTATTCCCTACATAAAAAGCTAAATTTCGTTGTAGATATAGTATTTTCATTTGTGTTCGCTCTTTTCGTATTCTGTGTTCNTCCCTACATAAAAAGCTAAATTTCGTTGTAGATATAGTATTTTCATTTGTGTTCGCTCTTTTCGTATTCTGTGTTCCAATACAAAATTTTTCCTCAAATCACAGTTTCTTTACAGTCAATTAAAAATTATAGAATATTAATTTGAAATACACCCTTTTGAAACCTAAAGATGTTGTAATTTATTTGAAATGAAAATATTAAATTTTATTATTGCTTGAAAGTGAACATTACCATTTTTTAATTTGCAGGCTTTGTTACGTAAATAGGAGAACCCATTTTATACCGCATTTATGCAAGTTGAGGAACTCTTAGAAGATAGAAGAATAAATTGATTTGGTTGAATTTTTGTGGAAATAAAGAGCATATGTAGGAGAAAAAAACCGCCCACTTAGGACTTTGTGCGAGAAAGTTAGATTTTGCGTAGTTTTGGCGGTAATTACATTTTCCGACCATTGTGCAACTGCGGGAAAAACCAGTTTTGTAACATTTACAGACATGAGATTCTCGTGACAGTGTATACAGAAATAAAAGAATGGCTCATAAAATTTTTCTCTTACATGTTTGAATATTGCATGTGGCTGCTCTAATCTCCATATTCTCACACTGTGGGCGTCCACTTGACCACTAAGATTGGCCTCGTCACTGAAGACCAAGCGTAAAAGAAAACTCTCATCTTCTGCTTTGTTCTTAAAATGAATGCACTCAACTCCTCACGTTTTTGTTTATCACCTTGTTGGAGGGCTTGCAACACTTTAAGTATGTAAGGTTTCTATAACGATCGTCGCCGCATAACACGCCAAACTGCAGTGATCTGTACAGTGCAGATTGAGAAAAAATATGTGACTTGCAACATTTTTATTGCGTTTTGCGAATACAGTATCATTCTGGCAAAAAACAATTCGAGTAAATGAGCGTTTTGTTAAAAGCGGGCATTTAACAAAANTGCGAATACAGTATCATTCTGGCAAAAAACAATTCGAGTAAATGAGCGTTTTGTTAAAAGCGGGCATTTAACAAAATTCCGAGGGAACAGGAAATTTGTCTGTTTTGTAATGTTGTTTTGATTAATGTCTCGTAAATAATTTAAAAGGGTGTCCTTTAAGTTCGTTTTCACTTGGCACAAAAGTAGCAGAAAGCGGCAATTAAAATTTTCACAAAGTTCACAGAATCCTGGTGTGTCGTATCAGCTAACACTACGAGGCGCCTCTTGCAGACGCACAAAGACAATGTTAAGTGAAAGATGTCGTTGTTCCCAACTTCCGTAATTAGCAAGTTCCTCGGGACTGGAAACCTGTCTCGGGTAAGGTACGTTAACGAGCATGTAACGAGAAACTAACTGGCCCTGCNAAGTTCCTCGGGACTGGAAACCTGTCTCGGGTAAGGTACGTTAACGAGCATGTAACGAGAAACTAACTGGCCCTGCAACGCACAAAGTCCAACAACTTGTTGCGAAAAGTTATTTTTCGAGATTTTACTTCATTTTATTGTCTCACGGTCACGCCCTCTACCAGAGTTGCGATCGAACAAACACTTTATTTGAGTCAGCAGCGGGTCTGTGAACGTAACTGCTGTGACAAGCCAATCGAATGAAATTACGTANACAAACACTTTATTTGAGTCAGCAGCGGGTCTGTGAACGTAACTGCTGTGACAAGCCAATCGAATGAAATTACGTAGTACATCATTTAAAGCTTACAGTATGTAGTTTTTGATTTCACATTATTTTTTGTCATAATCGCATAATATAATTATAAATTTACTATTTATGAAAGTCAAATATATGGGAATAACAAACTAAAGCCCATAACATTATTTTCTTTTAAATATTGCCATTACTGCGAAAGATTTAGTGGTTATTCTCACATTTGTAATTTTTTATAAAGAGTAAATTTTTGATTATGTTACGCGATTATGCAGAAAATAATATGAAATAAAAAAAANTTTGTAATTTTTTATAAAGAGTAAATTTTTGATTATGTTACGCGATTATGCAGAAAATAATATGAAATAAAAAAAATCACACTGTAAGCTCTAAGTGACGTACCACGTAGTTTCATTCATATAGCTCGATAAATACAGATCATTTTTGTGGATTTTTGATTTGCTTTGCTGGTATTAGTCTTTTAATAATATTAACTAACGCAAATTGTGCCTAAAAGAGAACTGAGACACAACAAACGGGAGGGTATTACTTCCCAATGATCCAGATCACAGATTACGAGCGGAGGAAGCATAGGGGTACAGGTACAGCAAGTTTTAAATATTCCTATTTTTTCGAAAGCACAGAGAAACCTTTTATATTTATATAGACCAAGCGTCATATAATAATTTGCGAAGATGATTTAGTGTGATTCTTGGTAAAGAAGAATATATCATCCTAGTTGCCCTATGTCTGTGGCACTCAGCTTGGGGTAGGCGCACTGCTTAGGGTCAGTGAAGAGATGTGGGCGGTTCCTAACGGCGAGGTCTCCAGAGCCGACGCATCGCCTAGGGTACGTAGGTATCGTCACAATAGCCAGTAAGATTTCGGGATTAGTATCACCTCTGAAGTACAGGTAATTAAAGATTCAGACAATTACTATTTTAAAGGGACTGGATATCAACATCGTGTCAGTAACACACCTTATTTACGACATTTATATTGCAATTTATATTGCAATATTAATGATTTTTATTTCTGGAACTACACGAGAAGTGCATTTTAAGGTTGCAAAGAACGAAGAAACCCAAAATGAATGACTAGTGATGACTTAGGCAGTAGAAGTCCATAATGGGAAGGAGATCCGAATCTACATTAAAATAAACACTTATTATATTTTATGTGTGCGTGGTGTGTAGTATGATGTTTCATGCTAGAGCGATAGAGATAACATAGTCAACCAGAAAAAATTCCAAGTGGTGGGGCAAAAAAAAAAAAGCCAAAATAACAACAAAAAAAAAATCAAGGCAATAAACCGTAGAGTAGGTTAAATGAATTGTGTGTAAATGTATTCAGTGTTGGTATAGGCCTAAATATTCCCCCCGTGAATAAAACAATTCGTTTTGAAAATTATATTCAATAGTAGAAATTGCAATGTTTTAAAAAAAGAGTGAAATCAAATTCAAAATACTTCAAAATGGCCATTTAGATATAATTTACCTGGTAACATCAGTGTAAATATTACTGTTAAAAAGTTGAAATTTCAAATATTTCTTTATATATCCTTTTTACTTTTCTATCTAAATTTGGGTAATTTTCGCCCGTGGTCAGTAATTTATAACATAAGAAAACTTATCATCATAGCTTTTTGTGGCCGTAAATCTATTCACACACGAAACACATTGAAAATTTTATCTACGTAAAGTCTTTACAAACTTTGCATAGGTGGCATAATCTGCCGCACATATCTAAATTACTTACCAGGTATGCTTGATAGGAGATTAAGGTAAAACAATTATCCTATGCACAATAACGAAATTTATGCAAATATTGTACATATTATCGCAGTTAATTATGTGTGGCACAACTTCCACACACATTTAAAAGTAACTTAATATAATTTCTTTAAATTTTCTACTTACACGACTAGAGTGACAACTTACACTTCTGCTCTTTACAGGTCGGAGAACACTGCCCGTGCGTTTGAAAAGCCGGCGGCACTTGCCCGCAACGTCTTTTCAAACGCCACGTGACAAATTTATGTACACGATATATTATGAAAGTAAGTGTTCCTAGTTTAATGAAATTTATCATTAATAACATCAAAACAAGTTTTGCTTACACACAGTTTATCGCAGATTTAAGTGCTGGGCACCTGGCAGTTGGCTAAACCTCAACATCTAAATTCCAAAAACTAACAAAAAATCTTGCAATAAATAAATATTTACATAAATCGTACAGAAAATTACCAAATTAAACTGTAATCATATTAAAGTGTATCAGTATTGTTTTAAAGTCACAAAAACAAACTAATATTCAACATTTCAATGTAGGTCACAATAACTAGTCAACACAACTCAGTCACATAAACAACAAAACGCATTCAAAAACATCTACAAAACACACTCCAATAAAGACATAAAATTATAAAAATACACTTTCTACATATGCTGCAAAATTTATTTTATTTAATTAGAACGTAAATTGACCAGCGCTTCAGACGCATTGTGATGACAATCTATAACGGCATAAGGGAGCTTTATTTTATGGTAGGTAATAGCATAAGTGCTATTTGAAGGGATCGGTGACAGCCAGAATTACGTGAAAAACTAACCAATGAAATAATAATATGAAGTACAAGAATGGAGTTGCTGGAATCGTACTGCAAATAAGAAGACGCATGTCACATTTTGCTGGAGAAGAGAATAGGCATGAATTTGGACATCGTGAGTTCACGACTATATTGTAGAATGCATTCGTTTCAATTTATCGGATGTCGCTCCTTTATTAAAGCAAGTAATGACCAAGTACCTGGAGAAAATATTCTTACACAATGTCATTCTTTCACGAACATGTTTTAGTCAGAGTTAAAAGGAATATCTTTTGGAAGTCCTATTTAAGAGGATTACAATAATGCTGCTAAAATGGTGTACTGTAGAATCTTAAACCTGCGAGATCGGGTGCGCAATACCTCACGCATGAAAATTTTATAATACCCAAACGAAAGAAAACTTTCTATTAACGATTATAATAAAATTAATGATGTCACTTATACACTTCAAATTTTTTAAATACTTTTACAGGAAAAATCCTAGGAAACACAGTTGCTAAGAAAATTCTTTGTAAAACTACAAAGAGTTTTCTTGTAAAATCTGCAATACATTTGTAATATTACAAATTATGTCCTTGTATTACAATTTATATTATTGAGAAGTGTAAATAAAATAACTTTTCTTTTTCTAGAAAACAAATGTGATAAATTAATATCAGAGAATAACAAAAAAAAATAAAAATAAAAAATTCAAAATGTAATTTAAAAAAAAAATTACACTTTCCCAGCACAGGGACTAAACCCACATCCCTTGTATTATTGGTCGGTACCTTTAACCATAAAACCAACTTGACTTACGAAATTTAAGTATATTTTTACAGCAAATATATATGTAAGTATCTACAACATATTAATGAAGTTATTTGGTTAAGAAGAATAGGTACATTTATTTCATTTTAAGAGTTCTGTTGTTGAGTTAAGAAATTTGGACGGCTTTTAAATACGATGTATTGAGAGCCAATTTAAGAGTTCTGTGTAGCTAGGAAATATTAACAGTTAATTAATAATTCGGTCACGTTTCATTATTATTATTAGAGTTTTTTAAGTGTTTTACGTTATTCAAATTTCCACTACATTTTTTTTGCACGCAGCTACATTTTACATCACCCATAGTTTTTGCACAAACAGCTATATACGATTTTACGTTGTTGAGTGCCCGCAATTTTGCTGAAGCTCGTGGTAACGGGTCAGTATAGTACAAGCATTTATTGAGGTATATTACCAACACGGTCCTTGTAGTTTTGCAAACGAGTGGTTTTACAAGATAAATATTTGTACTGTTACAAGCATTTGTAAAATTACAAAGAATTTTCGAGTAAAATTTTTTTTCCGGAGTAGGTTAAGATTGCTTTAATTTGCAATCGAAGAATTATTATCGCACATTTTCAGCAATTTTTCTACAAATTCCGGTTCTGTTTTTCATAAACATTGATAATTAGAAGCACTGTTTTAATTGTAATAAAAATATTTCTCGAAGTATCCCCCGTTGTCGCTGGAATAATTGAGAGAAGCGATATCAATCGTCGACAAAAACTTTCTTCACCCACAAGGAAGACACCTACAGAAAATAAATATGGTGGGTAGGTTTGACATTATGAGATTTCACGTTCAACCGCGCAAGTGACGTCAGCGGAGGCGGGCCTCATCACTGTATCTGCAGGACCATTATGAGATTGTCCCGGTGTGCACCGCGTTCGAGAGGAGTCATCGTAGGGCTGCAGGGAGCGGGATAATCATTTCGCCGTATTGTGTGCCATTACGGTCATGCGGATATTCCGTAGCACACTGCTGGCGCCAGTGACCTGAGGAAGGCATGAACACACGATACGCAGAATCTGGGAGACGGCCACGAACCACACGGAGGGAAAACCAACGGTTTGTCACGATATGAGTGGAGTGCCCCAACCATCACGATTGCGGACATTCAGCGAGCAGTTGTGCCCACTCTGCAGNTTTGTCACGATATGAGTGGAGTGCCCCAACCATCACGATTGCGGACATTCAGCGAGCAGTTGTGCCCACTCTGCAGCATCCTGCGAGTGCCAGTACCATTGGCAGAGGGCTGCATAACGCCGGACTACATGCCCGTAGACCGTTACGACGACTGCCATTAACACCACATCAACGTCGCCACAAACTGCAATGGTGTCGTGAAGAACTGCGACGGAGACATGTAGAGTGATACGGTGTAATATTCAGTGATGAGTCCCGCTTTGGTCTTGATGACGAATACCAACGCATCATTGTGTGGAGGCAACGTCGTCAGCGCCAAGATGAGCAGTACGTGGTCACNGTCTTGATGACGAATACCAACGCATCATTGTGTGGAGGCAACGTCGTCAGCGCCAAGATGAGCAGTACGTGGTCACATGTCACACGTCCAGAAGGCCTGGTATAATGGCGTAGGGTGCGATTTCGTAGGATGCCAGATCATCGATGGTATTCATCGTGGACACTTTGACATCCCAACGGTATGTTCATGAGGTCCTGTAACAAATGGCCCTTCGGTTTGTGAACGCCCCCGTCAGTGCTCTATTCCAAAAGGACAATGCTCGAACTCATATCACTGCCGTTTCAAGAGCATGCCTTGAAACCACCTATACTCTGTTTTGGCCAGCCACGTCACCAGATATGTCCCCAATTAAAAATGTGTGGGATGCTATTAGCGGTACCCATACCGCATAATCAGCAGGAACTACGAGTGAATATTCAAGCTACATAGGATGAGTAATCACATAACACCACTAGAGACGTCTAAAACTCCATACCGTGACGTTTGGCGGAATTTGTTTGCATACATGATGGCTCGAANACGTCTAAAACTCCATACCGTGACGTTTGGCGGAATTTGTTTGCATACATGATGGCTCGAACTCATACTGACATACGTATATGTAGCGCAATAAATATTTCTCATTACAGTCTCAATATTTAGTAATGTCTTGTTCTTGGAGAATTTTGGCTTAATTATGAATATCATCGCAACTCGACACTTCCTTGTGGGCGCAACTATTGTTTTGACGATGAGTGTGTTACAAATGCATCTCGTACCTAACATAGGGAAGTAATGGTTGTATCAATTGCCGTAACAACATGGCGCGAACTCGAGAAGTGATGGGTGAAGAAAACCGATTGCTATTTAAGTGTAGCTGTCTGTGGTCGTGACATCCGCAGGAGAGTACACAGCATACACTCCAGTTAGCATCACAATTAGCACCGCACATGCCACACCTAGCACCGCACATACCACAGTTAGCACCATAATTAGCACTGCATGCACCACACTTAGCACCACATGTACTAGGGTTAGCACCGCACACACAACCGTTACCATCACATGCACTGCAGTTAGCACCACAGTTAACATCACATGCACCACAGGTAGTAATGCAGTTAGCACCGCATGCACCACAAGTAATACGGCAGTTAGCACTGCACACACTGCAGTTAGCCCCACATTTAGCACCGCATGCACTGCAGTTATCATCGCAAGATAGTAGTGGTAACATACATATTATAAAACAAGATGTTACTCTACCCATATGCATTAATTCTGAAGATGAAGATATCTCCCACGAATCACGACATGGAAGTCTATTTCCGAATACAGTGAGGTGTATTATCGCAGGACCATCAAATTGCAATAAAAAATGTGTCCTACTGAGCCTGCTGGAAGAAGAGATTAGCCTTCGGTTCGAGAACATTTACCTATATTAAAAATCAATCCAGCAACCAAAATACCAATGATTGGCACAAGTACAGGAGGCCTTGGATGGCGTTGGTTATTTCCCCTGCAGCGATAATGAAACCATCGAGCCACCCAGCGAAGCTCTTCCAAACGCGATATTTGTCTTCGATGACTATGCCTGCGAGAAACAGACTTGCATCCAGGAGTAATTTAGCATGAGATGGCATGCGAAGTTGGACTGCGTATTCCTCGGCCAGACTTATTCACGCATACCCAAACACCTGCTCCACGACAATGCAAACATTTTGGTACTGTTTCGCATGGACGATATGAATTTGTGGCATGTTAATGAAAATAATTTAAATAACGACATGATGCTTTCAGATTACAAGAGTCTATGTAACTTGTGTTGGCAAGAGAAATGCGGATTTTTGACGATCGTTAAGGACTGTCCCCTATATAATGGGAGGTACTGACAGGGATTCGATCAGTTCATCATCGGTCGTCGAGAACGAGTTACAGAACATAGAAATTCGGTCAAAGTAGCCTCAAGCTGCATCTTGACAAAGACGAAGATGGAGTTTGTCTCGTACCAAGTAACTATAGAACCTGCGATGCTGGTAGATGAATAATTCGAAATGTTGGTGAACTCAAAATTCCGAGGACACTGCAATTAAAAATTTCGTCCTCGAAACTGGTAATGCCATCATGATGACCGAATAAAAGNACAAAACACATTCTTTCAGAGCTACCTGTCCAAGTTCGGGGCGAAGATGGAGCGTATGAAGACGGATATCGTCCGTGATATGGTGGCCACGGAAGAGCACATAACGATTGTTTAAAGGCAAATTATCGACAGATGGAATGTGGCAATTATGGTAATCTGAAAAACCTGGAAGGGTGTTCAAAATTACAGCAGGGACGTATTGGATGCCTGCAGCGAATGCCTGGGCAAGATCGAAAGTATTTTGGCGAAGACCAATGATAAAACCTATAAAAAAGAGAAACAGTAACAATTTTTATTCAGTACGATGACGGATATTGCTAGTGACCAGCATTGGACGATACGTTCTGTTTGCTCGAACTATTTGCTCGCCAAGAGGGCTAAAATTTCACGCGACCTTATACATGGAGAAATTTGTAAGCCCATTACTCATCATCTTAATGCACTCAGGGAGGGAGATTACCGCCCGTATCCGTGAAGACCGAAATCGACGATACTGCTGAGTCTATGAAGAAAAGAAAACATGATGATGTACAGACAGATGAAGACGATGCATTGGATGCGGATTTGCCAAACAAAAAAAAAGTATGGAAGAGAGTCTTCAAGCCCAATGCTCTGGTTCGTCGCTACCTACGATCGTACACAAATCGTAATAATAATACGACATATGTCATACACAGTCATTATGATAAATGGTTCCTCGGTGCTAATGAAATAGTTTCTACCTGGTGAGATTATCCAAGTAGGCGATTACATGACGCAAGGCACACCCAGGAATTACGAAATTCTATTTCGCAAGGAGCTCAGAAAGTTTATAGAATCCGACAGGCTGGAATACAAAACATTGCTTGATCTCACGCATGCACTTTGCCAAGATAACAATCCTGAGAGAGGTGTTTATAAGGACGAAGATTGCGAAAAAATTGACATTCACGCAGACCTTTTCAGTGGCCTAGCACTGAAAAGCAGCGAAGGTGTGAACAAAAAATATGATGAAAAGAACATCGACTGTCGATTTTGGGACGACCCGAACGAGATGCTCGATAGCCTATGACGATTACTCCCTTCGCAAAGGGTTGGAAATTACTGCCACATTAAAGAGATAATTTAAATCATTAAAGATCTGAAGGAGGAAGGCTATATAGTATGAGTCGATTGAGAATCGCCAATGAACTGCACACATATGTGAGACGCAACTACAATCGCCGCAAGGTCGTGATATGTGGGATAAACGACCTATTTCAAGTCGACCTCGTCGAGATGATACCGCATGTTCGGGTCAACAAGGGCTACAAATACATGTTGAACATCATCGATGCATAAAGCAAATTCGCCTGAACCAGGCCTGTCAAGTCGAAGAATGAACATGATGTCACTGAGGACATGGCTGATGTATTGCGCGAACCGACTAGGGCAAGAAATTCTAAAATGCGAATTTCAAGGCCCTGATTTAAAAACGTAAAATAAATCATTGCTCCGCGTAAAACAATCGCTTCTATCGTCGAAAGGTTCAACAGAACTCTGAAGGAAAAAAATTTGGAACCATTGTGCTGCAAATTGCTACTACAAGTGGTTGGATATACTCTCAAAACTCGTTCGCGAGTACAATTCTACCGTTCATTCTACCACTCGCATGAACCCCGAAGATGTGAAACACGACGCCCTGCTTCGAACCTTGTACACTGATGTGAAAATGAGGGACGCATGCAAGCCTAAAGCCAAGGTTGGAGACCTGGTGCGCATCTCAAAACAAAAAGGCATCATCCAGAAAGGTTTCACAGTGAATTGGAGCCCTGAATTCTTTCGTGTGCGACGTATACGCAAGAATGCTCCGAGGACCTACTTTCTCGAGGATCAGAATAATGTTACCATTCGTGGTGGTTTCTACGCTGAGGAGTTCTAGCTGATGAAGTTTCCCGACAATTATTTGGTCGAGAAGGTGCTGAAACTATGTAATGGAAGGGCGTACATCAAGTGGTGGAGTTTCCCTGTCTGCTACTATGCCTGGGTCGACTATGCGGACATTGAGCGTGAATAACGAAAATTGCAATTTAAATAAATTAATTTTTTTTAAATACTTCTGCTTTATTTTAAAAATATTTTAAATAAAATACCTACATTTAAAAATAAAACAAAAAATTTAATATGACAATTTACATACATTGCAGGAATGATCAATGTCACCATTCGATACAGGTCGTTAGGAGGCAGCATAATCGAGAAATTGACGCCACCTATGTGTTGAAAATATAATCCAGTATGGAGGGCGCCGACAGCACCACCTATACATTAAAAACATAAACACATATGGCTGCTCCTGGTGGCTAAATCGACAGCTCCCCTGGTGGCAATATCGAATATTTATACACTAGCGCCACTTAGGTTATGTAAAAATAAACATATGAAATCCAAGATGGTGGCTTCCAGCAATGTATAAAAAAATGACAAATGAAAACAAAAAAGATGGTTGAATATGACGGAATGAGTAATGGTGAGGTGGTGGAGGCCTGCCGACTAATTAACCAATGAGAAACATTGGCTGGGGAGGGGAATGTTATGACAATTAGATTGATTGGAGGGTGTCTGTCATCTGCTGGACATGGTGTGGGGAACCTCCAGAAATGTAAGTTATTTTTAATAAATTTTTAAATACTAATTTTTAATAATACATTTTTTAAAATAATTTTCTTCATAATTTTTATATTTTTTTAGTAATAAATTTTTCAATAAATTTTAATTTTTAAATACATTTTTTGGGGTTTTTGGGTTTCCAAGGCTACAGGTCACCTGGGTCAAGATCAAAGGTCAAGGGCAAGGACACCGACATCTAACATGGCAGACAAGATAGCCATCGGGGGACCGGAATGACAGGGCATGAACAGCTCTGACGCTCCACCCCCAAGTCCTTGTGTCCGAATTCCCCAAATGCTGCTACTATGAACTTTCACCTCTTGTGGATAATTAGTTTGATTTGCAACTTTTGATATACTAATGAACATTTTAATATGCGTATATCATTAGACTATATGATTGTAACAAATGTTCACATGCATCTTACACAAAATATTTAACTGAAGAAAGGTAACATTTCATCAAATGTTTTAATAGAGCAAACCCCTTTTTATGTCATCTTACAGTGGCTCACATTAATATTCGACCACCTATGATTATCGCAGTTTCATGGCCTTATGTTACATTAGAAATGAAGATAAACATAAAACCTATTGCACAATCATTCTTTTGTGCTTTAAATGAAATTCAATAGTAGCCAATAACTGAAATGAGCAGTGTAAGTTAATGAAACACAATATTTTGTCCTCGCGTGCTTCATAAGTAAGCAACTTTAATATTCGGCCAGTTGTGGTGGACGCTTGGCACGGGCATGATGCACATTGCGTTCGTACCTCGTTTCATTCCCTGCAAGTTCTCTGCGCTGAGAGGTTCTATTGGGTAGCTGTGTTGACTGCGTCAGTCAGGAAAATGGGACCTATTGCAGGAATACAACGTTTGAACAGCGATAGCTGGTCATTTTCATTATGCAAAGAAGAAATCTCAACGAGAAATTGCGCAGCACTTGAATATGCTGAGGTGCACTGTTGGAGACATCATAAGAAGGTTTCAGAAGGAAGACAGAATAGATTCGGTATCTCAAAAACGACAGCCAAAGAAACTAAGCGAGAGAGAAGAATGTCCAGTAATCAGGAAAATAAAGAAAGGTTCGAAAATTAATGCTTGCAAACTTACAACGGAGGTACTCAATGAATGCGGAAAGAACGTCCATCCAGAAACCATACGACGAGTTATCAGAAGAGCAGGATATAGTAGCAGGGTATCTAGAAAGAAGCCTTTCATTAATGAGGCAAATAGAAGTAACGACATACGTTCGCAAAAGACCACGCTGACAAAGATGAAAATTGGTGGAATGATTTTATTTTTGCTGATGAGATGAAATTCAATGTGTTTGGTTCAGATGGCAGGTTAACAGTATCAGGAGCAAAAAACCTGGGAACATACAACCTACTGTGAAACACAGTGGAGGTAGTATTATTATCTGGGGCTGTATATCTACAGCAGGTGCTGTAGAGGCTGTTCTTGTCGATGGAACAATGAAATAGGAAGACCATCTCAACACCCTGACAGCAAACCTACACAAGAGGGAAGATAATCTGGGCATTAGAAGCACGTTTAAGTTCTACCGAGATAATGACCCAAAATAAAAGTCATACATTGTCGAGAGCTGGCTTTTGTATAATTGTCCCAAAGTCATTAACACACCTCCTCAATCACCCGACCTAAATCCCATATAAAATCTGTGGGCTGAACTTGAAAGAAGACTCAGGACTTGTACAATTAGATCCCCAAAAGAATTAGAGAAAAGGTTCAAGGAAGAATTGAGTAAGATTGGCTCCAAATTTCCAGGAATATAATTGTTAATATGCAACTACGCCTGCGAGAAGTAATTAAACAGAATGGCCATGCTACCAGGTACAAAAAAACTGTGTGTTTAGTTTTCAAAGAGGATTATGTTTGTGTTTGAAAGATGATGGCCGAATATTAAAGTGGCATAGTTATGCAGCATGGGATGACAAAATCATATTGTTTGCTAAGTTTCATTGCTCATTTCCGTTATTGGCTACCACTATATTTCATTTAAAGCACACAAGAATGATTGCGCAGTATGATCTATGTTTATCTTCATTACTTATGGAACTTAAGGCCATGAAACTGCAATAATCATAGGTGGCCGAAAATTAATGTGAGCCACTGTATATTAATGTAAGAAAAGAGCTCGTGTGTGATTTAACTTCCTCTATTTCTATGGCTCAATGACCAATATATGCATGTTCTTGTGGTTATTGGTTTATGAATTGTAAGAGTAGGATATTTATCTTTCGTTTGGATATTCACCTGTGTAAGCGGTATTCCACATGCCATCAAATTTTTTTTTTTACTTAAATAACATAAATATGGCTCATACTTACGCTTTCTTCCTCAGTGTAAATGGATGTTTTATTTTTGCCTGAATCCCAGAACTTGATTAGTTGCAGTGCGAACTTGCGAATACCGCCCGTTTTCTTTGGTAAATCTGACTATGCTAGCTGACGTGATTGTATCTCTTATACTTATTTTACTAAAGCATGTTTTGTAATTTGTTTTATGGTTCATTTATTTTACATAACGTTTTAAAATATGTCAATTCGATTTCAGCACACTGCTTTAAGTCTATTGTTGACGTCTATGACATTGTTTTGAATTTTATTTGATTTTTAAAATGTACATTTTGGTCGTTTTGAATCTGGATGCCTGTAGTTTTGGTGGAATTCGCTGCATCTCGACTGCGTGTTATTTTAATATCATCACGCGAATTAAAATAAGTCGTTTGGAAAAAAGTTTAGAGCAAGCATTTGAATAGACTAATACCACCACGAAACTTGCAAATTCTTGAATTCAAGCAGAGTGTTAAAGTTCTCGATTCTCATTAGTATCCGACTGAAAAAATAATCAATTTTGGAAATATTAGTTTCTGCCCATCGCTACCTCCTATCTCAGGACATGCTAATCAAAAATGATTAAGTACTTGGTATTTCTGTATACTAGGGATTTATCATTTCCGTCCTTCCTATGTACTCGACTTGGCGCCGCTGAACTTCTTACATATCTCAGCATTCGGCGAACCGTATTTAACCGCGCGATACTTCCAGCAAGAATAAGCGAGTAAGAAATGGGGTCAGCGCGTGGCCAAGGAGGCGAGAAGAATTTATACTACAGAGGCCTCTGGCACTGTTAAAGTGATCGTCTCATGTTTCTCAGAAGGGATAACTGTCTCTTTAACTGACCATTTGGATACTTACATACAATTATTCAGATTGCTTTTACTTGTTAGGAAGCGACGAAAACAAAATCTGATAAAACATTTTGCAGTAACGTAAATATCCCTGGTTTGATTCCCAGCCAAGTTAAGGATTGTTAACGCGTGGAAAATTTCCTTTCTAGGTTTAGCATTTGAAGTTTAATTTTCATCTCATCCTCATACTGCGTAAGGAAATGGCAAAATAACGCTGTATTATACTTTAGGACAAGTNTAGCAAAATAACGCTGTATTATACTATAGGACAAGTCTTTAATGTCCAGAACAGCATTTGGGATAAACATCCATCATCACATGATTTCAAAGCGTAACTTAATAAACATAATACTACAAGTTGTAGTTTTTTCTTTTTTCCAAAATGTTGCAGACATTAACATAAAGTATAGAAAAACGTTCTCATTATATAGTTGCTATTTTTAAATATTTTGTAGAGCTAGTTTACATACGTAGCTGTGAAGGCGAGAGCTTACGGAAAGGAAACTCACTCTGATGCATTAGTTAAGCTGTCAGTAAGAATCAAACTGTTCGGTATAGATGGTTAATCATTCACTTGTTGGGGTACTCGATTTAATCCGCGACAGGAATAGGTCAAAGGTATTCTCAGATGGGGATGAGTCGGACACACATCCTTAGTATAGGGGTCTTCTGGGGTTTTTAATTCCCTACCACTTTCCCCCGTACTCTTTACACCGTTTCCCTTACCAACCTCTCTCAAATTAAACGTTTTCCAAGCTGATTAGTAACGTCAGGTGGTGCCATCAGTTAGATTGACTCCACGTAGCAACAGCCTACACCTTCGTTATGGCGTCAGCCTATCTAGTGCTTGAATTGCCACTCAGTCAAAAGCTCGCTTCTGCATCTATGTAACGACGCCATTAGTTGCCTATTTAGACTGCTGTATATGAAAATATATTTATCGGATACATATGAAACTAGAAAAGGTTACTACAAATACATTTGTTGCAGACCTGAAGCAAGTAAAATGGTGTTATTACCAAAGCACCACAATGATGCTGCCTGACGAAAAGATTAAACGAATTCAGGATCTCTTGTGCGGAAGGCGATTACGCATACAAGTGTCTAGCAATTTGATCCTTAGATTTTATTAATTTTTACCATCCTTCCCCTTACACACACGCACATGCGTTCATCCAGATAAAAGGGGGATTTTAACGTTGAACACGTCTAATGCGGATACATTACGAGCAGAGGTCCATATCAACATCACTGGCAATCGAGGAATGACATGCGCTTGCTTAGTCTCTTCATATAGCTGTGCATGCTACAGTCAGGGACTTGTTTTCCAATTCTCGAATCTCTTATCTTTTATTCGTTTCGGGCTCATTATCGTCGTGTCGAGAAGCCATACAAGGCTTACGTGTCCGAACATGATGTACCGTCGCCATAAGACGCTTGCGTAGTTGGTCTCGCGTAAACACGCAGACTCTAAGTAAGAGCGTTGAGTGAGAAGTTTCAAGCACCGAAAAGTGTGCGCTGACTCGACCACTCATGAATTCCACGAAAGGCAAACTTGTTGGTTTGGCTTGCGTTATTATTTATAGCTTGTGAACTGATCAGACTAGGTTCACAAGCCCCTACTTGGAAAGCAAACTTATCACTACTGTAGCAATTAGTTTTGCACTAAATATTACTATAAGATTCTTGAAAATTCCATTTCTTTTAAAAGAATTGCACTTCGTCATTGTTTCTGACAAAAAAAAATTGGAAGTAAAAGAGTAACCCTCTGAGAATAAACGCGAAATTCGTTTGTTTCTGTAACTACAAAAATTATGAAAAGAAAATCTAAAAATAAATTAAATAATATTTTTCTGAAACAAGTTTCTTTAATGACAATAAGAGTAATTTATAAATTATTGTATCACGCATCACACACACTTCAGCAATAGTAAAAAAATAAAAAGGATAATATGCGAATCAGGAGCTTATTTTGTTGGCAGATGTCACGTTCATATTTTCTCCATAAACTAAATCTGTTCGTGATAAGGGGAACTATAAAATAAACAGAAAGCAAAAGAGGCCCTTTCAGTACTCAAAAATATTTACCTAGCACTTTTATTTCAACGTTAAGACATGGGACTACTGTCCAACTGTCGTTACCAACTTTACTGGACGCATGTTAGTCGGCGTGTAAATTAAAATATATGCAGGTATAGGCTGTCCATGGTTAACTGAGCACTTTTGAAAGCCCTCCTAAGATCTACTTCTCTGCCCAATTTGTATACTTCCACCACATGTAAAATAAGCATTGTGTTGAAACTCTCACTATGTCATGCATCAGTCAAGTAAAAATATGTAAAATTGTTAAAACGGCAAATATGTAAAAAATTGCCTATTGTATTTCTAATCTGCGTAATACAGATAGAAAATATTTTTAATGAATTCGGTGCCCACAAATGTAAAAGTTACGTCTTGAATACAATTTTGAGATATGGAACTACTTTTAGTTTTTTTTTTTTTTTTTGCCAAAGTAACTGGGAGCATTACAGTCAGTGTTGCCGTTAAAATACATGCCGCTAGTGACAGTGATTTTTTTTCCCACAGGTTTATTTCAAAAGTGCCTATTTTGCCTTGAACCTTCGCTATAGTAGAACAAAGGACATAGGGACATGCTCAGACCGCAGTGTTAGAGGGCAGTCACTTGACGAGCGCTTCAGGTAGTGGAGGGAGATAATTACACAGCAGCTCGCGGCCCTAAGGAATCGCTCCGGTACGGTTGTTTGGCAGCCCGAGTTACACGGCGCGACCTATCTCCATGGCATATACGTCAGGATTTAAGTCACGTGTATAGTTCGGCACACCACTGCAGTGCATGTGTATAGAGGCCGCGGGGGACGTGAGGCTCTGAACCCTCATCTGGTATAATAGTCAATAAATTTATTTTATTTTAGCCTTATACGTTGACTTCCGAATGTGGTGATATATAAACACTGCGTTTATTACTTACATAGAAATATTTATTTAAAAATATGGTTAAAGGATAAGCAATGGATGAAAAGAAAAATGTAACTAGGGCCTCAAATGTTCTCACTTTACCGTGAATTTTAAAATGAACCCCATGGAACCCCGAATCATACTTAAAATTAAATTCCCTGTTTACTATAAATTATGGATCATCTCTTAAAATAGCAGTTGCGTTCATTTTATTCTTTTACTGCGTTATCGAACATTTTTAAAGTATGATTTCAGGATTATGCGAGCATCACAGACTATGGCTGAGTAAACTACTATGGAAAGTTAAAAAAAAAAAACATTTTCTGCCTATCAACACGATTACAAGAATATACGGTAGCTAAACGACTATACAACGCACGGGTATATTATTTTTAGTTAATAGTAGTGCGCATTAAACCTTTTTTAGAAATAATTATGTTTGATTAGGGTAAATGTCTAGGTTCACTTAAAAAATAATAATTTGAGTAAAACAGGCAAACTAGTAAATTTTTTTGGACTACTACATTTTCATAAAGAAACCATTATATATTTTAACTTAATAATGAAATTGTAATATTAAGCGTGTATCATATACGATTAGTGACAACATATTATTGGTTTTCCCCAACGTAATGATATATGAATGAAAGTTACAGTGGCATAAAATTAATAATTATGAAACCAAGAGAATTATTTTGTGTCCTGACAAAAAAAAGTATAAATATGAAATGAATGCTCGGCTACGAAGAACTTCTTCGCTCTATAATGGACGTGGGCATAAAACCCGAGAATATGTGGTAAGATGAGGGTATTTTATAGATGGACTTCCACTGGAAAAATATGCTCTCTACGCCCTCACTGCGGGGACAGTCACGACATATAGAATATAATGTTGCAACGCATCTCACTAAACAAAATAAGTTGCATGAATTTTCGTACAGCATCGTTGAAATAACAAATGCCGCAACAGGAGTTTCAGAATCAATGGTCCAACGAATTTTGGCAGAGGGTAAAATAAACAGTAAAACAAGTTTGACTTTCTCTAAATCCAAAGGTAAGAAAACAGCACAAGAAATTTATTGAAATACTAATTGATGATTTTACTTGTGGTGCTGTGTGGAGAAAAATACAAGAATATTTTTTCCGAAGTTCTACGGTGTATGTTAATATTTTTTTATTATTTGGTTTGAAAAAATGTTTAGAGTGGCGATAATCTGTTTTCTCTTGTTCAAAGCTTCTATATTTTTGCTTCACGGCTTTACGATTTTAGTGAGTCCATAAGCCCTCGGTATTTGTACTTTTATAAGCTTCCCCGTAGATTTGGCTCAAACCATCACCGGTTAGTTACATACACTTGTAGAGGCTTATATAATTTTATGCTTGCCTTGAAAACATTTGTGTACCGTTTTGTGACACAAACAACGAATCAAGACACAAACTATTTATTTCACTTGTTCAATTTTCTTTCAGCACAATAAGTATAGGAAAATCCGCGATATATATGCTGGCTCCGATTGAAACAGTTAACATATTTCAAAATAAAGGTAGATGTAGGTGACGAACGTGTCTTGAAATAAAATGCCCGAGTTGCACTTTTGCTCGTGTAATATGGACTCGACGGCTGAGAAACGGTTACCCACCCCTCAAGCCTTGCCGAGGAGGGAGAAGGCAACTCCTGCACAAAACGAGGAAGGAGGCGGATCTTTTGTTTCTTGCCCAACTATACTGCGAGTTACATTTCTCAAAGGTTGATTTTTAATGTGCTCAAATAATCGCGAACGGCCTATATTATAAATGTATATAAAAATCCGTAACAGGGCGTATGTGATTATTTCAGGTAAACATGGACGCGAAAATCCACTTAATAATATTATAAATTAGCGAACCGTCCCAGCTTCGCTCGGGTTCAATTGAGTTTTACAGTGATACACTAATAAATAAATTGGGAAAAGGCAATTCATTTATGTGAAAACAGAATTATAAAATTATACTATGTTGGCCTAGGTTTTTAACCGATTACAGCAAGCAAAATGAAGGAAATATTTTTTACCGATAGCCAAGAAGTATGGTATTGTTTTTGGAGTGTATCTGTGCAACTATCGCGTAGTTACCACATTTCCGCTTTCCAGCGTCGATGTATGAATATCAAAACGTGAGTTTCACCAATTTGTAGCTTTAGAAATATGTGTACCTAGGTACTACTTTTTGCGCTTGGCTGAGGGATTTTAATTGATCAGCAAAGTTAAGTAACGTTCCCAGCGGCACACATTTGGATGGATGAACTTTTAGTGGCATAACATCTGAGCGCTTCCGGGCTTCGGAGGGCACGTTACATGTTCGATCCCGGTTGTTATCGATTGATAGCTGTGGTTAAGCCATTTCAGAGGTCCTTGGGCGGCCTGATAAACTCTGACATCAGAATAAAATAATATTTCGGTCACGTTCCCAGAAGTTGCAGCATTATTTTTTGTTGTTATTCCACAGGACCCGTATTATTTACCAGGATGAAAAGTGCCCTATGTCCTATTACAGGACCTAAAGTACCTAAATACCCAGTTTCATCAAAATCCGTTCAGCTGTTATTGAGCTGAGTGGTAACAAACATACTTTTTATTTCGGAAAATTGTACGGTTCCTGTGGAATTAATTTCAGAGTTTTATTTTTGCTTATAATAACGTAGCACCAGTGAAGACAAATGAAATACAGAAAATTTAAATGTTAACAGATGTAACAAATTCTTTGTACTTTTATTAAAAACTAGCTTACGCAGCCACGCATTGCTGTTGCATAAAATATTTTGTTTCTATTAATTACACTGAAATTAATTGAAAGAAGTGTGTATATATATATATATATATTCAAAATCTTTATTATGGAAGTAATTGTTTGTATACAATGTTTTTAGTTTTACCATATTCCGCACGTATGAAAAAGTTGGGTGGTTTTCCTACTCTAGAACACGACACATACAATTGGCCGTGCGAAAAATATTCCGTTTCTAAATCTATTCCACACGTTTGCAATGACTGCCCTTGAGCTTTATTTATTGTCATTGCAAATGCCAATCTGACTGGAAACTGTGTTCTTTTAAAGTGAAAGGGAATTTCTGATGGGATAAGAGAACAACAAACTGAAATGTTTAAACAGACAGCTGTCAACAAAGGCGCTTCCTGACACAAACGCATGGTAAATATTAGCTTTTTGCAGATTTTAGTACCTTTGCAGGTAATACAGATAAAAAAGAAATGTCTATAAACACTCTGGGAACGAAAGGAAGGATTATAAAGAACAGAATGAAAATTGTTTGATTTTTTCGGGAGTTATACGCGTCCGAACAAACGGACTCAACATATATATACATATATATATATATATAAGATGTATATATACCTGATTTTGTTTTGATATAGAAATTTACTTATTCAAGTAACATTTACGGGCTTAATGTTTGTTTACGTCTTCAGACGTTTTTGTACCCAAAAGTCGTCATTATGGCTGTAACACAACTTCCGATATCCTGTAACGCATTTCCAAGCCGTTAAGCACGTGTTTTGCTGAATGCATGTACGCTAAGTTTTGTGTTTTATTATAAATTTACTAGTACCGTATAATTGTGTCAGATTATTTATTTATGACTGTAAATCCATAACCAATACACGTAACTAATAACAATTTGTTAATAAAAAAACTATTGGTAGCTGCGATAATAAATTACGTGTTCCATAAATAAAGTATTATAGTGCAACGAATCGGAATCGAAATTGAAGGATCTGTTCCTAAATTTCAGAACCGAAACTGAAATCGGAATCGGCATAAGTTAGGAACCGACCCAACACTTGAATATATATATATATATATATATATATATATATATATATATATATA